>JBAMBS010001235.1:0-223705 GCA_037044455.1 Zygothrica quintamaculata
GATTCATTATTTTCGTATGCCATACGAGTTTACTGTACTTATAGAACTATATATATGTGTGCATATTTGTGTGTATGTGTGTGTATATTTGTGTGTGTATATTTGTGTGCTTGTGACTGTGTCTGTAAGCAAAGAGGAAGTCGTAGTCGGGTAAACCCGACAACAGCTTTCTTACTTGTTTTGAATATTCAAATTGAATGCAGCATTTCTAAGGAAACTTACTCTGACCTACTCTCTCTCTCTCTCTCTCTCTCTATGTTTAAAATTGAACTAAAATAAAATATCTTAAGTTAGATAGGAATTTTGTTGCCTTTGTTGCATTTGCAGCTTGCTTGTTTATTATTATATCTTAAATCAATAATGAATTAAAACATATTAAATAAACAGAAATTAATTATGCACAAGTTGTTTTCGGTGCTGCTGTGTGACCATTGACCATTGAGGCAGCTTTATGCAATTGCCAATGGCAGATAGTTCAGGTCACAAACACAAACACAAACACACCCATACATATACATACACACATACACACACAGGCACACACTTGTGTAATGGCATTGTCATTGTTATTTATATCGAAATAACAAGGTAATAACTGCACACTTAAGTATGCAAATAGCCGAAAATCATAAATGCATAGTAAAACACCTACACATGTGTACACACATATATGTATATATAAATATTTATATACATATATAAAGAGAGAGAGAGAGAGAGAGAGAGAGAATGATTGCTCATGTAAATGTTATCATTTGTGATTAGTTACAGTCTCTCGAAATTTTAATGCCAGAAGGTTGACAACTTACTTGCTTTACTCTCAACTATAATTTCATCTTTAGCCATCTCTTTCACTTACACTATCTATCTCTCTGTCTCTGTCTTTAGGTGTGTTGAGTTTAAGTCTTAATCTACAATATGTTGGCATCAGTTTTTGGCATTTGTGATTGTTATCTGGCATTTCCTGGCATAACCAAAAAGCCAAAAATTAAGTTTCTATTTTAAAAATTTATAGCAAAATTTGTTTGTCACTTTGCAGCAAGAATTTTGCAGTTATTTAAGCCTTGCTTCCTTCCAGCCCTTCCAGGCTCTGCACTTCTATACTCAATTGACATGGCAACAATTAATTAATTATTTAATCTTCTATCATATCAAATATGTCAATGGCACCAACAATTAATTCTTAATATCTAAAGACTAACCACAAATACTCTTTCCAAGCCAAGTATATGCATTCTGTGGCAACTTTTGACTGCAACTTAAATGAGTTACATAATTCTTGCAGAGTTGCAAGATAATCTCAGCTTTGATAGGAGTTTATATAAAGAATATACAAGCGACTTATAAACTAGAAGATAATGTTTCAGTAGAGCTCAAAGGATAGCTTAAAGAAGTAAAGAAAGTGGTAGAAGGTGGCAGAAAATGAGCGAAAACGAGTGAGAATGCAATTGGTATAAGCTGAATATAAACTGAATAATAGCTAATACTGAAGATAAAGCTATGCTCTATATAAGTAAACAGATTGAATAGATGAATAATAGAGAGAGAGAAAGAGATAGCATAAGGTCAAAATGAAGATGGAATGATATGCATAAAGCAAACAAAAAGAACATGAAGTCAAGTTCATGCGACATTGGGGGGCTGCACATAGAGAGAGGCAAAGGAAATGGAGTAAGCAATAGAGAGTAGATAAGAATAAGACTGTATATAGAGGCAGATATATATAGATAATTATATATAGAAAGGGAATTGTTTGGATTATGACAAGCAAACTAAATGAATCGTAGAGAAAACGAGCAAATCATTTGGCAAATTATTCTGCAGCAGACTTTGAATGATCAAACTATAACTATTATGTATATATATATATATATATATTGTACATATATATATGTACATATATATGTGTGATTTAATATGAATAGGCAGAACTTTTATAGATTTTAGAATGGTTTTAGGCACTTACTTGAGAGCCTCTTGCAGCTGTTTGAGGCAACGATCAATTTTGCGCTCACGCACTTGAGAGCCATACTTGGAGCTGGCATATGGATCGAGGGGGAAGCTGAAGTAGGGATTTGCATCGAATGTAAAGAGGCAGGAATCAGTTGTTGTAGTTGCAGTAACTGTAGCATTTGCAGCAGTAGCAGCAGTAGCAGTAGTAGCAACAGTAGCAACAGTTGTAGTTGCAGCAGCAGTAGAAGTAACAGTACTAATGGCTGCTGTAGACTTTTTGGCAGTAGTCACTGTAACAGCTGCATTAACTGCAGTTGCATCAGTTGTCGCTGGCGACTTATTCATCTTCATTTTCACTTGCACTTGCAGCACGCGCGTTACGCATACGCCACGTTTTCACTAGTTGTATTTCTTTTTATTTTTGTTTTGTGTGTGTGTGTGTGTGTGTGTGTGAGTGTGCGTGTGTTTGTGTTTATGTTTGTGTTTTTTCTTTTTTTGTGCAATTGGAAGAAAAAGTTTTGATCGAGCTCTTAACGCGTTGACTTCGCGACGACAACTGCAACTGGGCAACTGCCAACTGACTGTCGAGTGCCCATTTGAGCCAAGTTCTTTGTCTACAATGCTTGTTCCTCTTGGCCATTCTGTGCAATGATTAGTTCATATTTATTTGTTATTGTTATTGTTATTGTTATTGTTATTGTTATTGTGATTGTTTGCTTTCGCTTTTTATATTTCTATTATTTTTTTTATTTATATTGCTATCGCTTTGGTGCCAGGTAGCAGTTATTACAGTTGGCAACCAACTAAATCATCACAAGCAGCCGCTGCAGACATATTTCTCTATCAATGTGGTTCTTAGCCATGTTCCATATATATGCATATATGCATATATATATATATATATATATATATATATATTTGACTGATTATTACAAATCTTTTTGACTGTTAGTCTTAGATTGCGTATACGTCATGCTGGCCAAATACATTTGATTTCTTCGTATTCAATGCAAAATTCCTCTAACTGCAATACGATCCATATTCAAATCAGTTTATGCACACATTGTTTATTCAGTTCTCTTTCTCTATATATGTATATATGTATATATATATGGTACTAAATATTGATAGGGACTGCTGCTGTTGGTAAATATTACCATTAATAGTGGTACTTGTACTACAACTATTTGGGCCTATTGTCGCTTGTAGACGATATTGCTGATGGCCACAACTGTTTTCAAGGCCTTCAAATGGTTGGCTTAGACTTTGGCCAGACATTAAATTTACCTGCATGCAGGTAATCCATAATATTATATACAAAGATATAGCTAAAAACTTCCGCAAGAGTTTTTCTAACAAGCCAAGTTGTAGACAAGTTAAGCCACGCTTCTATATAGCTGAAAGAGGAGGTAGAGAGCGTAAGGAATCCATTGAAAGGAAACAGGATTACTTATGGAACTTGATTTGATTTTGAATGCTCATATATTGATATATATACTTGTATAAAAGCTATCCATCTCTGAATACAAATAAAAGTAATTGTATTCTATTTAGCTACTATAAACTATAGATAGCTCAGTTAATATCAAACTATATTCTATGTAGTACATATATACTACTAGTTATTGAACATGCTTGACATTCGTGGAAATCGGATTATCATCTGAAACATTATGTGTCAATTTCAATAGCTCTAGTAAGCTTTTATATCCCATAGATAGCAATTGAAACTCAACTAAAGCGAACAGGTTCATTGTTTTACCTATCCCTAGTCTATTCACTTGAGCACAGAAGTGTCATGTAATTTATTCTAATTCTACAATAGCTAATGTTAGGAATCTCTCCTTTATATATAGATATATGCCATTTATCTATGTAACTGAATAAAACAACTAAAACCTTCCTTGGGGTAATACTAACTTACATCCCTTTCCCTGTAATACTAACTTAATAGATACTTAAATTTGAACACTGTTGTAATACTTTAAAGCGTCTTATATTCTACAATAGTTGATGTAACTAATCTCTCCTCTATATATACATATACTATGCCAATCATCTATACACATTAATAAAACAACTTAAACCTTCCTGGGGGTAAAACTTACTTACATCCCTTTCCCTTAACTATTAACTTTATAGGTAATTAAATTTGAACACTGATATAATACTCAGTTAATCAGATTAGCTGATTCCAAGTTATCTTGATTATAAATTTATCCTCAAAAGTCATCGTCAAGTATTATAGGGTAAACTTGTGTCCCTTCCATCCTTGTCTGACAACTGACAGTGCTCCCAGTACTTTTCACCATTCATTTAAACTCTTTTACTTCATAAACTGTATATGATTTCGTCTGAAATATGTATTGCAAAATCTTTACTTAATTCACATCGTTTCCCCAACTGCTGCAACTGTTTCAATTTGCAGTAAGAATATTTTTGCAAAACTTAGTGCAAGTTTCATATTACTTGCAACATTCCGTAGTAAAGCAGTTGAAAACGTACTATCCGTTTATATAGATTCATTCATGAGTTTAATGTAGGTATGGAATAGTCGATCATTGAGTGTATAAACAGAAATTGCTGTTTGATTGATTTGGCTTAAACTCTTAATTGATATGTCGTCTCATGTTTTATCAATTGGTGTGGTAAATACAGTTTAAATTGAAAATTTGCTCGTTAACTCTTAGTGTTTCGGGTTCACTCACTTTTTGGGGTCAAATCATATAGAGTTCGGGGTCGGGAGTAGGCAAGGCTTTTTAATGCTTTGGATTGCCACTAATTGACCATCTTGAATGTAATTTAATTGGGCATTTTATGTTACATTGTTCAACTATATACATATATGATTCTATATATATATATATATATATATATATATATATATATATATATATATATAGCTATTATCCTTATGCTTCTGCTATGCAATAGCTTTCAGTTGATTTACTTGTCAGGGGTCATTTGGCTAATGCCACAAATATTTCCATCTATCGCGTGTTATGCCCCTAACCCTTTCCCCTTTGCTTCCACTAATCAAGCAACTTTTCCTGCTCTTCCTTCTGTCTTTTGCTCTCTCTCTCTCTCTCTCTCTCTCTCTCTCTTTCCCTCTCACTAGCTGTGTCCTATGCGGCGCCCAGAAATAGTCAGAACAAGTAGGAATGAAAGCTGTACTCGGGTGTACCTGACTACGAGAACTACTTTAAACATAGACCCGTAGGGTATTCGGAAAATTTGGTTGCTTTATCTCTTATAATCTCTGGGCGGACGGACGAACAGGACTAGATCAACTCAGCTAGTCGTCCTGGTCAAGAATATATATACTGTATGGAGTCTCAGATAATTATTTCTGCCTGTTACATGCTTTTCGATTTTGTACATCTCCATTAGCTCCCTTTTTCCTTTTTCCAAAAGGCATAGGGGCTAAAAAGAAACAGAAAAAAGAAATATAGAAAAAAAATGACCTCATTTGGAGCAGCTCATTTTAGCACCCCGAATGAAACCCACAACATACTCTCTATTCACATTCAGTTTTCCATATTTAAGTGTCCTTTTCCACATTGCGTCGTTGTGCTCGTGTTGTATTTTTTTTTTTTTTAGTAGGCGTCGTTCTATATAACCCCCAACCCCCAAACCCCATCCACTGCTATATTCCGTTACCTCCAACCACAAAGTTCTATCATGCTTACTGTTCCTTGTTCGTTGTCCTGCCTTTATTTTGTTTTGTGTGCATGTAACTTGCTGGAAAATTAATAATAATAAAAAAAGCAAGTAAGAAAACTGTAGTCGGGTGTACACGACTTCTAGTGTCTCTTTGCCCACATATACACACATACACTCACATACACACAGTTCTATACGCACAGTAAGCTAATACAAACTGGTTTGGTGAAAGATATTTTGTTGCTGTAGCTCTTGTAGTCTCTGAGACTACAGACGGATAGGCAGACATACGGACAGGGCTAGATCGACTTGGCTAGTCATCCTGTTCAAGAATATATATAATGTATGGGGTCTCCGATGATTACTTCTACCTGTTACATACTTTTCGATTTTGCACATTTCCATTAGCTCCCTTTTTCCTTCTTTCCAAGGGCAAAGGGGCTAAAAATGGAGAAAGAGAAACGAATGAAAACACCTACACACAAAAGAAGAAGCACACAGCCGGAGCAAGTGAGAGAGGGAGAGGGAGAGAGAGAAAGCAGGAAGGTTGGGTAACAAATACACGCGTGACCCTATTAAATGTGTGCTAATAAAAGCTCTGGTCTCCAAATAAATGGGCATGACGACACTGAACGCCTTCCTCATGCCCTGGAGCTTAAGCGTAGCTTAACTGAAGTTCTATAAGGCAGTAGATATGGCCCGAACGGGAGCTGCCACAACTTGAGATGTGGGCGTAACGCGTAAACGTAAAAACCCAAACCAGTACAAAAAAAACAAAACACAAAATTACTTAAAAAATTCAAAAAAAAAAAAATAAACAAGCAAGCTGTAGTCGGGTGATCCCGGCTCCCTTTTCCATTTTTTCCAAAAAGGCAAGGGGCTAAAAAAATAGAGAAAAAAAATTGAGTAGAAGATGATTTTCTTCGTGTTTTTTTTTTATTTTTTATTTCATTTTTGCTGATGATGAAAACAAAATCAACGCGTACAAAGCAAAGCAACTGAAGGATTCAGGATAAGGAACAGGATGAGGACAGTCAGACTGCTCCGAAATGATGGCAGCTGGAGGCTTCCTATTTGCGCTAAAGGTCAACTTTTCTTTGCGTTTTTTATGCTTTTCATTTTGATTTTTTTTGGTTCGTTTTTTTATATTCATTTGCAACGTGGTCATTTATAAAATCTCTGAGCATTATTAAGCAACAAAGGCGAAAAAGAAAGGAAAGTAAAGTAAAGTAAAGGAAAGAAAAGGAAAGGAAAAGCATGGTGGGAGCAAGCGAACAGGGAAAAGGAGCAAGGAAACGGTAGTACAGCTTTAACTCAAGACTTTATATATATATAAATATATGTATATAATGTATAAGCATAACGGTACATGCATATAGCAGCATTGAGTTGTAACCGCGATTTATCAAATTAATGAGTATCATTCTATTTTCATTTCATTTTCCATGCGCCAACGAAGGACACCGAAATATAAGAGAATAAGCAGCAAAAGAAAAGAAAATAGTAAACGGCAAGTGACCCAACGAAATGGTCAAACAAATACAACAACGTCAACAACAACAGAAACAGTAAAGGGCCAAGAATGTGGTTAATGGGGAGGGGTTGAGGTGAGGAGGGGGCAGGCTAAAACCCTGAAGTGGGAATGAAAATTAAGGTAACTTTTTCCTTATATATATATATATATATATATATATATATATATTTATTTTCTTGGGGTGAGGGGGTTAAAGGAAGGAGCAAAGGACTACCACTTGCCGGTTGAATGTAAATGAAAATGAAAAGGATACGAAGACTAAGGATTGAACCTTGGCTGCCAGTTATAAATGAGCTCGGACCGTAGCTTCAATCTTTGGCTCATACTGAGTGCTTCTACCGGCTTCAAAGTGGGTGCAAATGTTGTTTGACCAACACCAACAGTAACAGCAAGAGCAACACCAACCTTAATGTCGATGCCAACGTCAACGTTAACGTCAATGTGAACGACGACGACGACGACGACGACGACGACGTCGACGTTAGCGTAAGAAACTAATGTGGGCGATTACATAAACAGGACACACGAAAGGACGTACCGTTGGTGAGTATGAAAACGGACATTTGCCGTGTAAGCAAACACACCCAAAAGGCAAATAGAAACACCCAACGACTGAGCATAAATCGTAACCAAACCCATGACATCGGCCAGGACATGGCCCCAAAAGGATACACCAAACACAACCACTTTGCATGCCTTACCTCTGCCCTCTTTCCTTCAACTGGTAGTGCTGCCCAAGCAGGCGAAGGTACAAATAAAGTGACCAACCCAAAAGGTCTACAAGAAAAAGGAAATACATATAATAATAAAATACTTTGGCGAAAAGAAGAAAAAAAAAAAAGAATAAAAATAAAATCCAAAAAAATTAGGCGGAAAAAGAAAGAAAAAAAAAGGAAGTAGGAAGAAGGACTCGGTGACGGCACCGAGACCAAAAAAAAAGGAAGCCAAAGCGAATTGTTTTATATCCCTTATTTGTCCATTTAATGGCTGAAACGAGCCAACCCCCTGCAGGAGCAGGAAGAGTACTAGCTCCAGCGTCAGCGCCAGCACCAGCACTGAACTCCAAAACCAGGACTTGCTGGGCAAGCACACACACACACACACACACATTTGGTGTGTATAGATATAGAGAAAGGGAGATAAGGAGTGAAGGACAGTCGCAGACGGCTGACGGCTAAGGAAGGACATCGAATGGCGTAAGGACATCAGGACATAAGGACAGACAACGGACAGCAAAAGGATGGCAGAGAAAAACGCAACCAAGCAAAGTGAAAAAGAATATTGAAACACTAATAAAAATAAGGATAAGCAGAGAATGCATTAAGTAAAATATAGAATAAGTGTGTGTGCCATGGTATGAGTAGTAGTGTCTGAATGGTGTGGGAAGTGTGTGTTGTTATCTTTAACATAGCTACCCACCTCCCACCTCCTTCCCCATGCCATTAACCAAACAATCCACTTTCAAGCGTCGATGGGATGTATGAGATTGGTTTTCCTTACCCAATATTTGGGCCTAAGATGGACACAAGTGTGGGTTAGGGGTAGGGGTGGCGTATGGTTATGGTTATGCTATGACTATAGATTGGGTTGCCTCAAATTCTCTTGAGGGTTGCTGCACAGAAACACACACGCACACACACACAGACACACATACATACATATATATATATATGCATATGGCAGCTTAATCATAATAATAATTCACCCTTTCGGAAGGATTTTTGTTTAAGCAACTTCATCGTCGTCCTCTCGATTGAGTTTGTTACAGATTGTCCTTCCACCCATTTGGCAGATGAAGAGCGCTGAGTCTGCAGCCAGATGTCCTTACACTGTGCAAAATAACTGTTATATAATGGCATTATAATACTGCATTTAATAACCATAAGAAACTCTGATTCAAATATCACTCATTAATATAAAGCACGAGCAAATCGACTGATTCACTCATTATAATGAACATTAACTATGTTTACTTTTACGCTTTGAACTCCAAATGCTCCTTAATATTATCAGTTAAAGCACTTCTTGTTCTTGATAATTCTACTAAAGTCTTTGCATATTTCCACTCATATTCCTTATTCAATCAATCAATTCCTTCACTGCTTTTATCTCGCAACAATTTTAAGCCACTTGAGATTGAACTTACTTCATCGACTCTGACATGAGGTCAAGTTGGCATCAGCTTCTTGATACACGTGGTCACGGTGGAGCTTCAACTCACTTGATTGGAATCCATCGACCTTAGTCTGGCTTTCCTGGCAAATCCCGTCCAGCTGCTCTTTAGCTGCCAGCAGTGTAAAATATGTAGCATCCTTTGACCAAAGGTCAACCAAGGATTGGCTACAAGTTCAACCTGAACTTTGAGCGGGTGTCTATCAGCTACATCAAAGTGAACTCCTGCGGGAAACTCGCAGTCCCAGCAGATCCACAGCTGTTGGTCAAGCTCATCCTGAATGCTCTGAAAAGAATTTACATTCACACTAAGTTGTTTAATCGGAAAGTGAGGTTAAAAATGATTGAAAGGGTTAAAGGTTTAGGTATCGATAAATATATATTGATTTCTATGCATACTCCGAGACTTCAATAAACTTCTAGGTTAAAAAATCACACAATCGGATCATCTCTATAATGATTTCCATTACCGGTACTATAGCTTAGGCCTATAACTGGTATAAACTAACTTCTTAATTGCAAATGTAATTCAAATCTTTAGTAATCCTCATTGAAGAGGCAATTCCTGTGCTTCTGCCTCTTGAGGGGAAAAAGGCGCAAACCCGAAAAGTACTTGACCAACTTGTAGTAATTGAGCTCTTAAGGTCAGAACAACTGAAAAAGATTAGCAGAATGATAAATGAAGGGATAATTGAAGTTAAAGAATGACACTCGGATGAAAGGTTAAACATATAAAGCAGTTGGCAATAGAACTTAGGGAAAGAGGATGAAAAACGACTAAACACTACCAGAAAGATTAAATTTAGATATTTTTATTTTTGTATATACAAATTTTTTATGATAATCTTTATACTTAAGACAGTTAGCCGATTTTAATCAATATTATATGTGCATCGTTGTGTAAGCTATAATTTGATCTGTGAAATCTGGATTATACTCCGTGATGTGTACCAAAATGTATTAGCGGATATATTCAGAAAAATTTTTTTTGAAATATATTCCAAGATACACTACGAGTTTTCCATTAAGATATTTTCCGAGATATAGAGCATTTCGAAGTAAACTTCAAGATATACTTCTGGAAAGTACTCAAAGATATGTTTCCAGTTATATTCTGTTATATATTAGTAGATAACTTACGATATATACTTTAGCATCTGCTTAAAGATTCTTTTTCACTGAAATGTGTTCAAAGTTATTATTCGAGATATTTTCCGTGATATTATTTTTTTTTTTGAACTTTTCCCCAGATATTCTCTGAGCAGTATTCCGAGATAATCTTCTGCAAAGTACTTTAAAATTTACGATATATATTATATATTTTCGGTATATAGAAGTATATGAATTACTTGAATACTATTTTCTATTTAAAGACTTTCTACGAGCTATTCTTCAGTGTGCTTCTCGATATGTATTTTGGTGTAATTTGTGATAATTTTTCCGAGATATGCTAATGCTCCTTCCTCTTTAGTTGTGATTAGATAAAGAACTGGACAGACCAACCGATAAACAGAAATCAGAATACATTCAAATAAGTTCAGATTTAGATTCAGACCAAAAACACAACTTATAAATACGATCACAGTTTCCTAATCTACATAGGAAAACATCCTCATTCCTGCTTCTGAACTACAGGCATATATATAAAGAAATACAATCTGAATCTTTCAATGAACATAACGATTTCCGCTGCTTTCCCTGCTGAATAGTTATATATTTATGTTCTATACCTAATGATACAGTTGAATAAACTTATTTTCGTGTTATCGAAAGTAATATCAAACCCTTTGTTAGATGAAATTATGATATCCTTTTAGAATGGGTATAAAATTCTTATAACCCTTTTCAGGGATACCTTTGACTATTTTTATTGGTTAAGTACTTTAAAGTTCCCTACACCCTTAATTTATATAGAGATAGTTGAAAGTCGAACACGGTCACAACTAGTAGTTAACATAAGTTTAAACATGATTAAAATAGTTTCCTAATTAAGAAACTTAATTAATAATTAAGGGACATGAATGTTTAATAATAACTTGACAATTTGAGTGACACTGAAAAGGGTGCTGGAAATTACTTGAAGCTATTCAACCGCAAATATTCATAAAACTATAAGCAAATATGATATATAAATATATATATACATATATAAATGCATTTAACATGTATGTCTATGTGTGTGTGTGTGTGTGTGTGTGTGTGTGTATGTGTGTGATTATTTTGTATATTTAAATGTCAGGTTGGAAAAATATATACTGCCTGGTGATGATGGAAGGGCTGGCCAAAGCGAAGTCACTTTGCTTGGTGGGTCATTTTCCATAGCTGCTGCCTGTGACCCATGTCCTATACACACACTCACACTCACACACACACATACACATACACTCACATATACATGCATATACATGTAAAGACACGCACACACAAATTGAGAAAAAAGTTAAAACAAGTGAATAAAAAAAATAAAAAAAAAGTGAACACAACTTTTTTTTAACTGTTGTGAAAGACAGAGAGGGGGAGAGAGAAAGAAATGTGTTGCAGGCGGTTGGCGAATGGTGGGTGGTGCGGTGGTGCTATGGAGTGGTGATAGGTGGTTAAAAAATAAATTTCAAAAATGAATTGAAACAAAAGGGAAATGCAAATAGAAAATGGAAAATAATATGCAGCATATTTTACCCGTTGTTGCTTTTGCCAGCTGCAGCGGTTGCAACAATCCTATGAAACTTCAGTTTTTTTTTCTCTTCTTTTTTTTTTCCTTTTTATTTATACTTTTTTGCTCTTATTTTTTTTCTTTCTGTCCCTTGTCAGCATGGAAAGTGCTCAAAACATGTAACAAGAGAAAGAGTAAGCGTGGAGTAGATGTGTTGAGTCTGTCAGAGTGAGAGAGCATAGCGCAGATTCCACAGTGTTCAAGTCATCCTCATCATCATCATCATCATGGCCAGAGTTCCGTTTTGGCAGTTAGGGTCGTCGGGTGTTGCCCCAACGTACCAATGTCCTAGTTGGTGGTAGCCTCCTGGCAGGCACATGCAACATTCAATGCATACAAATGACATTTAAGCCGGTTTTAACTTTCAAAACGCCACAGCAACGAGCTAAGCGCAGTCACACACACACACACACACACACACACACACACACACACACACATACACATACATAGAGAAAGAGAGAGATCAACAGCAACGCAATTTATATGCGTGGCAAACAAGAAACACACAGCAAAAACCTAACACACACACACAGACGTAGAGTTGATTCGCGTTTAGAACATAGCGAACTTTAGCAGAGTCAAACAGGCGGCAAAAGCTACTAAAACTTATATACACACACACACACACACACACACACACTTACACACACAAAGCAATATACCAACACACGCACACACTTATACATAAATAGAAAGAACGCCTGCAGCAGCCTCTATGCCTCCATGTTGCATAGCAGTAGGCACCACTGTGTATTATATGTTGTTGGGACTCTCAGACAGCTCTGCTCGTCCGTTAGGCCTTGCGGTGGGTGGAGTGTGTGGCTTGGGATGGTGCGGAGGGGGGGGAGGGGGGTAGCTTGGATTGTATTGGGTTTGCTGATGACTCTCCGGCTGAAGTGTAAGGTGGTAAGGTTGGTTGGATAGCATGGTCGTTCGGTCGCTTGGTCCCTCTGTCGGTTGGTCGGTTGGTCGGTCGGTTATGGTCATAAAATAAACCAAACAAACAAGCCGGAACCATGTCAGAAGGCACCACATACCAGCACAAGCGTAGTTTAATGTATATGCATGTGTGCGTATGTTTGTGTGTATGTGTGTGTTTGTTTGAGTGTAAGTGTGTGCGTAAGTTTGTGTGTGGTGTGGAATAAAGCAAGGACGAACATAGCTTGGGCATAGTGGTGCAGACGATAAAATTTGTTAAATCAAAATTTAAATAATTCCTATAATAATAAAAATATTAAAATAAAAATAAAAAATATTAAAACATAAATAAAATATATTTAAATATAAAAAAATTATTCTAAAATTAATTAAAAAATATCAAAATAAAAAATAAAACTAGAGACTATAAAAATAATAAATTTATAAAACTAAGTATAATTTATTTTAAAATAATATTTAAATAAGAAACGAAAAAAAAACAGATAGAAATGAAAATAAAATGAAATTAAATTATTAAATTTTTTAAAAAAAAAAATTATGATCACACAAAATAAGTTCAAAAATTATATTAAAATAATAATATGAAAAGGAAATATTAAAATAATTAAAATTGATTTAAAAATCAATATATTATACAAATAATAGGCAAAACACAAAATAATAATTATACATATAAATATATGTATTAAAAATATAATCTAAAAAATATTAAAATATAAATATAAAATTTAAAAAGAAAAATTAATTAATTTTTCAATCTTTTTTTAATCATAAAAAATAAAAATTGTGACAAAAAAATAAATAAAATTAATAAAACAATTAATTAAAATAAATAGTAAAATTAGTATTTATATTAACTGATAAAATAATAATATAAAAAAAAATCAAATTATAAAGTAATGATTAAAAATAAATTATTTTCTTAAAATAAAATAATAAATTATTATTAAAGTATTAATAATAATAGAAAATAAGAAATAAAATCATTATATTACATTATTTTTTTCTTTCTTAACTTAATGAAAATTCGAAACTTTTCAATTATTAAGTTGTAAAGAAGCTTTAGCTAAGAAATGTAAAGACAAAGCTGGATTCAAGCCTAGAAGCTAAGCAGTGCTTCTTGAAGATAGTAAAAGCAGTGTACTGCTTAAAGCGCGTGTCTATACGTAGAAGACTTAATGTTCAATATGTATACAATGAAATTTGATATAGCTTCAAAATCAAATTAAGTAGAGTAATGGAATAATAGGAAGAAAGTAGAGCGAAAATTGAAAAGGAAATAAAGAGAAAGAATCTGAAATAATTTAGGTGTATCAATATTATAAAAGCTTTTGTATAATACTTAAGATTGAACTGATCATAGCATTATACCAAGACGTCACTTATCCAACTTATCCCATGATATGCCAAAGCTTAATCAAGTAAATTCCGCATAAATTTCAACATAACCTCAACAAAAAGTCGCAATGAAATTAGAACTTGGCTTTAGGCCTGTAAATAGAAAATTCTAGGATAAACCGCAAATCGATTAAAATCAACTTTAATTAAATTTCGAAATGTTTTCATTGAATTACATGCCACTGTGCAAACAGTTAGACTGCAACACTCACTTTAACATATGCGTGTGTGTGCGTGCATGTTTGTGTGGCTGTGTTAGGTCGTAGGTTAGGTGTGGTCGGGTATCATACAATGACTTGATGGCACAACGGTAAAGGGAGCAGTGTGAAAGGATACGAAGGATGAGGAGTGGGGGTAGGGAGAGGGGATGTGAAGGTAAACACAGTGCGAACGTTGCGAGCTGTTTCATAATTTTATACACTTGCGCTGAGCTGCGTTGCGGTTCGGCATGGACACGACCAGCAAATATTCACACACACAGACACACACATATAGAGAGGCGCATGTATAGCACCTGCCACGCCTCCAATTGCCACATATATAGAGAGTATGCAGTGCATATACGTTGTGTGTGCGTAGGTTGTTTCTTTTTTTTTTTTTGCGTATGTCTGCGCATTTATCAATAAAAATATTGTGCGCTGCTCTTGTTGTTGTTATTGTTGTTGGCTTTGTGGTTTTTGTTTTAAATATTTTCACCGCTTTAAGTGTTAAAAGGATATCTGCAATTTAATGTATGTGTGTGTGTGTTTGAGTGTGTACATGTACATATATACATACATATGTATGTGTGTCCCAGTTGGTATGTGCGAGCAGCACCAGCAGCAGCAGCGGCGCTCGTTTATCGCCATAAATATCATGTTGAGTGTATGTAGTCGCATATTAAGTATACGCAGCATATTACATCGACCCAACTGAATGGGCTGACTTACTACTATGATAGTTTGCTAGCAATTTTTATTTTGTTTTTGTTTCACCTCTGCTGCTGCTTCATATTGTTGGTTTATTTTTATATTTATTTTTACTTTTATTTTATTTATATTATTTTCTTCTTTAATTTTTTTTGTTGCTGCCTCCTCTCTGAAGTGCAACTGAGCGTAACTTAACTATATGAATGATCCACCTATAAAAAGTTTTATTTTATTCTTTCACTTCTTTGCCGCTTTGCGTTATGAAAAGAGCAGAAATGTTGAAAATAATCAACTGAGACCCCATAGAGTATATATATTCCTGATCAGCTGAGTCCATTTAGTCCTGTCCGTCTGCTGTCTGTCCGTCTGTCTGTCTGTTCGGCTGAATGAACGCCTTTTTCTCCGAGACTATAAGAGCTACAGTACTCAAATTGGGAAGATAGATTTCGTAGGCTATACAAGTTTGTTTGAGATTTTTGACTTTCCTCCCCTAACCCCCGCAATACGAAAAATACGTTTATTAGGCACAATTCTTAACCGATTGAATTCATTTTTGGCACACATAATAATTAGATCATTTTTAATGTAAGTTCTGAATTTTGTTAAGATTGAATAAAAAACACAGAAGTTATTCAACATTAAGTATCGCGTGGGGCTAAAAAGCGCGCGAAGTGGCTTTAAGTGCGTGTAGAACTAAGTGTATGTGTGCGTGTGTGTGTGTATAGCTGTGCTTGGAGGCAAAGAGACTCTCTTAGTCGGGTACACTCGACTACAGATTTCTTACTTGTTTTTTTTGTTTATAATCTGTTGGTTAAAGTTGCCACAGCAAATGTTGAACTCGAGGACTGTTGGAAACTCCCTTTGAATGTGGGTCGCTACTTTTTTTTATTGCTGATTACTTTTGTATGTGCATGCAACCCACACACACACACACACACACCCACACACCCGCAATATGCCACCCACAATATACACCATTTATATAAGAAATTATAATAAATTATTAAGCAAAACAGTAACAACAACAACAACAACAACAACAACAAGAATAGAAATTGTTCGTCTCATCTTTTACAGTTTGTTGGAAGGTGTCATTTCCGGTTGTTTTGACCTGCCTGACCTACCCTGTTAAGCGGAGTTAACTGCAGCGTCCATTAAGCACTGTCTACTATTGCCTTTAACTACGCTGCCTTCTCTTTACTGCGTAGCTGTGGCGGTGTCGAATGGCGGTGGTGGGGGAGGGGGATGGTAGAGGGTCGGTTGGGTTGAGTTGAGGATTCTCGACGTCAGCAGCAGTTGGTAGGTAACAAAATTAATTTTCGTACAATCTTCACAACAAAGCGAAGGCAAACGTTAGGAAGAAAACCAAAAAAAAAAGGCGCACGTGCCCCGCCCAGCCATTGCTTTGTGCACCCACTTACCCAGATACCAACTCACACCCCAAAACACTACCAACGCCAGCCGCACGCCCCCCCCTCTTATACCTTATGCCCTTGTCCAGTCGAGCAGAGCAAACGGCAAGCAGTAAGCGGTAAGCGGTAAGCGGTAAGCAGCTCCTTGACAGCAAAGAATGAAGAACAATCGCAGCATTTTCAACATGTACTAATTTTCCACTCCACACCAAGAACAATCGTTGAAGCATACACACTCACACACACACACACACACACACACACACATTTTTATATATATATATACAATGGACATGGGACGTGCAGACAAAGCCACGGCAAGAACTTGGACTTGACGCGTTTGGTCCTGGCACTACAAGGGATTAACCTCAAAAAATCTCATCAAAGTCAAAACCAAAGAAGAGAAATACGAGTCAAAAAAAAAAAAATAGAAAAAAAAAGAAAAAAAAAACGAAAACACATTGCATGGACAGCGTGACAAGGGGGGGGGGGGGGGGGCAGCATGCAGGGCAATCGGTGGGCGTTGGAACTTGATGCTATTGTGTTTTGGTGTGAGTCGCTGCAAATAGCAGAGAAAAAATAAAAAGAAAGATAAGAGAACAAAATAAAAATAAAAAAAAAACAAAAAGAAGAAATAAAAGATGAATGAAATAAGAAGAAGAGCAAAAGAAAAGAGAAAGAATTCAACGATTCGTGAGATACACCAAACGCTGTTGTTGTGGCCAGCCTTTCAGTGGGGCTGGGTTGGAGTAAATGGTTGCTGGCAGTGGATTGTATGTGTTGGTGTTTGGTGTTGGTATTGGTGTTGGTGTTGGTGTTGGTGATGGGTGGTAGTATTGCTTTATATGGAACCGTAAAAATAAACCACCCAAAAGTGGGCTAAAATGAAGTTGTGTGTGCAAAGAACAATAAAAATGGCAGGCAGCGAACGAGCTTGGATTGCAGGACTCAGTTTGAGTTGAAGGATAAGGATGTGGAAGTGGATGTGGATGAGGATGCGGCTAAAGATGAGAGAATGTAACGTAGCATGAGAATGTGAAGGCATTGTACAAGATGATGAAGATGATGATGAAGATGATGATGATGATGGCCAAAAGTTACAGCCGTGCATAAAAGCAAAAGGAAAAAATCAAAAGCGTAAGAAATAGGAGAGAGAAAAGGCAGACCTAGTAGCAGTAAAGATGAAAAGTAGAAAAAGAAAAAGCAGTAGCAAAGTGGAAAGAGAAAAAAGCGAAAAAAAAATAAATGACGTGCCAAGGTATAGGACTGAAACAGAACTGAAACTCAACTGAGACTAAGACTGAGACTGAACTGAACTGAACTGAACTGAAGGAAGCAAACAATGGGCTCTACGAGCATAGTCCAAAATGTAGGTGTGGGTTTACGTGTGTGTGTGTGTGTGTGTGTGTGTCTGATAATGGGGGGGGACTTGGGTTGTATTGTGGGCAGTGGGTGGATAAACTCGCGCAGGGGATGGCAGGCGACAGAAAAAATTATACAAATACAAAAGGAAAAATCATATGAAAAAAAAGGCAGCAATGACAAAAGAAAATAATACAAACGATTTCGACTACTACTGAGGGATGTGCCATATGGTGTGTATATGTATATATATATGTATATATGTGTGTGTGTATGTGCTTGTTGGTGTATACTGGGCACGGGGTAGGTACATAACGATATATATCTGCTAGGGGTTGCAATGACAAGCGACTACCGATGACAATGACATCGTTGGGTTTTGGCATTGAGCTCTGTACACTGAGAAGTGGCAACTGCCAACTGCCAACTGGCAACTGGCAACTGGCAACTGGAAACTGGGAACTGTTAGCTGCGAACTGGGAACAGGGAACTGGGAACTGGGAACTGAGAACTGGGCATTAGGAACTGAGCATTGGGATCTGTTATGTGGTAACTGGGCTTTGTGCTGTGTGCTGAGCTCTTTTGTACATATGCATCTTATGCCACATACTGTGGTAAAGATTTGAGGTACCCGTCAAAATGCCAACAGCTTGTCGAGAGTTTGTCCTTTAGTCCTTTGGTCCTTTAGTCGTTGAAGCTACTGAATTGCCCGCCCACAGTAACTTTAGAATAATATGTCAAATATGCGCAAATTCATTTTGCTTTCCCCTTTCTCTCTCTCTCTTCTATAGTCTATGTCTTGTTTTTATTTCTCCCACCCAAATGCCATGCAAATGAGGCGCGCGAATTGCGAATAAGCAGAAGGTATTAGAAGCAGCTGAAGACAGAGAGATAGAGAGAGAGAGAGAAATGGAATAAAAAAGTAATTATGTGTATGTTAAGTTGGTAGTAGAATGAGTAGGAAAAAGAAACCACAGGAACTCACAAGTTTGAGCCACTTAGCAGCAACAGCAGCAGCAGAAATAGCAGTAAAAACAGCAGCTTCGTCATCCTTTGCCATGTAATTTGAGCTACTTCTGCTGCTTTACATTAAGATTTTACTGTGGGGTAAGGGACTGTAGAACGACCACCTCGGTTGTGGCATGTAAGTTGACTATTATTTTGACATGACTACACAATCAAAACCTGAAAAGTTCCGACGCCAATCGACCTCCATCCTTCCCATCCTCAATTCACTCACTCATCGCATTGCTATTGCTGTTGCTATTGCCGCTGTGCTTCTGCTTGTGCCGCCCTTCAGGCATAATCTCCTTTAACCCAACTACCCATACAACCAACCAAGCAACGACCCATCCAACCACCCATCAAACCACCCATCTAACCACCCATACATCCCTCCACAAATTCTCGTTCTTCGTCTCTGTCAGATGCCGTCAAGTCATCAACGCTAAACGACCTTCACTGTCAACGCACAGTGGTTGTCACAGTTCAATTAGTGCACAAAATTTTTACTATGACTGAAATTCAGCATGAAGAGACTAGCCTTAGCATCTCTTAACTGACTAGCTAATATCCTTATCCTTATCTTAGCTTAAGCCAATACTAAGACGCTACAAGCAGTGCACTGCTTCTAAACTGTTGGCGCAAAAGCAGCCCTGCTTATGTGTTTACCTTAAGACTCTGTTATAGAAGATTTCTAGGAAATTTCTTGAAGTAAAATGATGCTTGAACTGTTGAATAAGTTCAGCATGTGCCTTAGCAACTACGATTTTGATATGGTTTAAGAAACTATATGCTATATATTAGTTAGTTAAGCGTTTTTACCAACTTTTTCTGATATTTATAATACATTAAAATAAGCTTAAAGCATTTATCTTTTTACTTAGCTGGTGGCATTTCTCGCTCTCTCAACTGATCATGCCTATATCTATATATATTTATCATATCACATCATAGCTGATCATATATCTATAGCCTATTGTTGGTAATTGTAGTCACTGTGCAAGAATTGTTGGAAACGCTTCTCAGCTACAAGCCAAACATTGTGTTGACTGCTTTTAGGCATGTGCGTGGGTGTGCTGTAACTGTCTCCCTCTGTTTGTGTAAGTGGAAGATGGTTTTAGGCATTTTGTAGAGTGGAAGGGGAAGAGCTTGGTCGCTTGGTCGGTTGGTAAGGTGGAGAAATAACTGCCTAGTGTGCGGCTAGGGTGTGCCATAGGGCTCTAATAACAATGACGACGACGTTGATGCGTTGTCGTTTTCGTTCTGCTCCTCGTCGACGCCAACAGTTGACAATATGCGCAGACAGACGAACGAATAAGCGACCCCTCCCACCTCAACCTCTCCCCCTTTCAATGCCCACTGCCAACGTCTCTGCGCTTACCTCGTACCAACATATTCACAGACACCCAAAGCCGCCCACACCACATGACTGTCGCGCCGCCTGTCTAACAGTCCCTTCAGACGATGCCAACCTCAACCCCTCTCTTTCTCTCTCTCTCTCTACCATTCTATCTTTCTCTGTGTCGGTGTCACTCATACTCTGTATATATGTGTATATATGTGTGTGTCGTCTCTCTATCCATTTTGTGCTCATATTGTTGGCAATTTTCTATAATCCTTTTTGCTTGCTGCCTTTTTCAAACATTTCTACAAGTTGTTGCTGTTGTTTGAGTTTTCAATGTTGTTGTCAATGTTGTTGTTGCTGCTGTTGCTGTTGCTGTTGCTGTTGGTGCTGTTGCTGTTGCTGTTGCTACTGTTGTTGTTGCTTGCCTGTGAAAGTTTATGAAAAGTGACTGCGTTAGCAGAAAATATTATGCTGCCAGCGGCAACTTCAACCCGCAAATTCCCTCCACCCCCCAACCGCTCCCTGCACTCCTTAGTACTCTTCACATGGGTCCGACAGCCATAAACTCTTTTAATTTTGTTTTGTTTTTCCTTTTTTTTTTTGGTTCTATTTTACTTATTCTTCTTACTTTTATGGTTTTTTTTTCTTTTTTTTTTGTGTTTTTGGTCCAAGTTTTGTTGCTGGGAAAACTTTTGGCTTTTGGTAGCAGCAGCAGCAGCAGAAGCAGCCGCCCAAAGTTGGTAAAATGTTTAAATTCAACAAATACGCAGCTATACACACACACTAGCACACACATACACACACATACAGCACACACATATAGCGCACACACACAGGGTACAAGCAGCTATCATGGATACAGTGCGTATGCGTGATATACTCGAATAGCGCACCTAAAAAGTTCCACAGCTTAAATCAAACTTTTGGGTCTTTTCTGAGGTTTGTATATATGTGTGGGTATTGGAGAGGGTGTTAAGAGGATGTCCGTAGATGTTTGGTTGGCTTATATGTTGGTGCTTTTAGATCTGCACTTCAACTTTTGGGTCAACGTCTGTTTGTCTATTTGTTTGTTTGTTGCTCTGTCGTTGCTGTTGTCGTTGCTGCTGTTGCTGTTGCTGTTGTCGTCGTCACCATGCCTTAACTACCTCTGCCCCTTCGCCCCTCTGGCTTTATCATTCTTACCAAGCTTTTCTCACCCCCTCGCCCCGAAGTGCCGCACAGAAACAGTTTCGCTCGATGTCTGCTCGATTTGTTTGTACATTTTCAACTTTGGGGCTGACCGTCGTCCAACCTCTGTTGTCCTTCTCTTTATATATATATATATATATATATCTATATCTATATATATCTGTGTATTATATTCCCTTTATACATTACTATATATGTTAATGTGTGTGTGTGTGTACGACCATTTTGTGAATTTTCGCCTTGACTGTCTCTATGTCTGTTTGTCTCTTCGTTTGCCTCGATGCCAAAAAGAATCTCCTCATTCTGCCCATTCTTCACTTACCCCCTGCTGCTATTGCTATTGCCTCTGTCTCTCCCACTGCTTCTGTCCGTTTTCCCTTGAATCTCTGCTTCTTTCTTTTTGCCCTTTGCTTGCAGCCATCTTTAGCTGGAACTGCCTTGGCCCCACATTCTGTTGCTGTCGCTTCTGCTTTCTCTATTAACTTTTCGTTTTAGCTACTTTTTCTTTGTCCTTCTCTCTGTCTGCCAGTTCCCCTCCCTCTTTGTCTCACTGTTTCTCTGTCTAATAGTCTGTCCGTCTGTGTGTCTGTGTGTCTGTATGTCTGTCAGTCGGCGTGTTTCTACTGACAGTCGGACTCTGACCTGGTCGCCAGAATGATGACCACCCAGTTGAATGTATTCAACTGCTGTGTCTGTTATTGATGTTGCTTTTGCTGTTGCTGTTGATGTTGCTGTTGCTGCTGCTGCTACTGCTTTACTGTGACATGAGAGAAAATGGCTGGAAAATTATACTTAAGGGGCGGGAAACATTTGTGGATGATAGTCAAGGGCTGCTCATTGGCGGTCGCTTGTACATTTCATTTAAGGCACTCAATTGAATGCCTATGATTATGCCAGACTATCGGGTATGACTCCTTATATATAAGCAAGGATATGCTTTAAGCATTTACATTCATAAATCTTGAAAAACTTTTCTTAGCTTTTTCTTTTTTTTATGTTCATAAGTTCATAAAGAAATTCGAAATTGTAAAGGAAACTATAAATTAAGAAAATTCGCTAAGAATTTAAGATTATGACAGGAAACACTTTGAAAAGCTATAAGGAAGCGCTAGTTGTTAGCAAGGATAATACTTTAAATAGTTGATATATGAATAATAAATATTTGGCAGGAAAATTCCGAAAATGCCAAAGGACACTATCTCTATACCTTAAACAAACTGCATCAAACAATTGAGTTCTTAGACTCAGTTATAGGCTTGCCTACAGCTGAAGATCCTTTTGATTCACACAGCAAACTGAGCATTATCCATAATCCAAAGCTATGCCAGTTAGCTGCAAGGATAATGTCTTGGATTTCAACTACTTAAAACAGTTGCTTACTATAAACTGTCAAGGGAGCAGCATCTGTAAGTGAACACTTGAAGGATTCCCTGTGGACTTTACTCTAACAAAACTTGATATACTATATATGTATATACATATATATATATATATATTTATATATATATATATATAATTGAAGTTATGTTGTATGCACTTATATGCTGAAAAGCTGCGTCACATTTCTATAGACTTCTCTCATCCCTTTGTCAAAGTTTTAATGAGAGCAACAAATTGCCTAAATGCTCAGGCATTTGAACCAGGTCAAAAGCTGTGGCTATTTGACCACTTTGTTTGCAAGTGAAACCTGAAGGATGGACATAAAACTTGACTCCAGCTTAAGTTTCAAAAGGTTCTGTGCAGTAACTTTTATCAGCTCTCTAGAAATAAGAGAGATTAAATAATTAATATGGCAACATTTTCATAGTGCCTTAATATATATATACATATTTTCTATCAGTTATGTATATATATATATATATATATGTATTGGTATGGATTATCTTATGTTTATCATATGATGTCCAGTCATCACATCTTATTTCATGCTGAGCCCCAAAAGTGTCCTTAACATGCTTTCCAACCCTCCCTCAAGCCACCAAGCCCTCAATCAACACAAGCAACCAACCAATTTCTGTGGTTTTCCACAGTCATTTCATTTCATTTCAATGTCTCTTTACCAACCCTCCCTCCTGATACCCCCATACTTAGTTTCATATCTCATTCTAACATTTTTCGCTTTCTCTCTCTCTCTCTCTCTACCTTGTTTGCCACTAAATTTGGGCAAATTGTACGCTTTTTGGCTGCTCCACTCGATTATATTTCAGCAGATGACAAACATCGTGCCACAGTCACAGACACAGCACAACAGATAATGTCTGTATGTGTGTGTGTGTGTGTATGTATATAAATATATATATATATATATATATATATATATATGTTACAAGCAAAATTCTGGCACTGACCGAACAGCTATAAAGAGAAACAGAGAGTGAGAGGGAGAGAACAGCAGCAGCAAAGCCAAAACCAAGTCAAAGCACAAGCGAGTCCTTGTACTCCACCCACTAGCTGAATGGCTCTTTCATATTCTGTGGCCACCTGTACTCAGTCCTTTATGCTTAGTCTTCACTGTTCAGTGTACACTGTTCACTGTTCAGTCTCTGTGTGTATGCATATATATATATGTGTGTGTGTGTGTGTGTGTATGTGTTTGTATGGCCAAAAGCCATAGCAATGCTACTAGTCCAAAGGACATGCTATAATTTCCAGCAGCAACAACAAGGACTAAACCAACAAAAGTAACCAACACAAGTAAGAAGTCTGTAGTCGGGTGTAACCGACTACGAGAATCCACTTTGTCAACATATACAAACAGAGTTCCACACACACTTTGAGCTATTATACGCGCCTTTTAGCCCCTCCCCCCACCGCGCACTACAACGCTAAACTTAATGTTAAGTAACTTTCGTGTTTTTCATTCAATCTTAATAAAATTTAGAATGTAGGTCAAATATGGTGTAATTATTATATGTACGAAAAATAGTTTCAATCGGTTAAAAATTGTGTTTAATAATCATGCATACTGCAGGAGGGGAGCAAGTTCAAAAATCAAACATAAACTCGTTAAGCATACGAATATTAGGAATCTAGATTTCAAATTTGGTTGTTCTAGCTCTTATAGTCTCTGAGAAAGAGGCATTCATACCGACGGACAGATGGATAGGCAGACAAACGGTCAGACAGCAGGCGGACAGGTCTAGATCGAATCGACTAGTATATACTTTATGTGGTCTTCGATGATTATTTCTACCTGTTACATACGCTTCGATTTAGCACATTTCTATTAACTCCCTTTTTTCCTTTTTGCAAAAGTCAAAGGGGCTAAAAAAGCAACAATCCCAACAGCAACAGCAACTACAAACAACTTAGCCATGTCTCTGTGCGTCCCAAGCGACCAGGCTTGGTCATAGTTGTCCTTTGCCAGGATACAGTATAGTTGCTTACTTGTATCTCTCTCACTCTTGCTCTAACTATCTCTTTCATACTATGTATTTGTATGTGTGTGTGTGTGTGTGTTGGTATGCCATCACGCAAAATGTGCGCCTGGCTCTTAATGGGTGGCTTGACAGGGTTTAAGCTCTTTTACGGGGCAGATTGTGTTTCAGCCAAAGCCAGAGCGAAAGCCAAAGCAAAAGGACGAGGTGGAATGGCACAAAGGAAAACAAAACAACCTAAAGAGAAATTCAAATGCCAAAAAAAATAAATATATATACATTTATGTGAAGGAAAAACAAAATAGTGAATGCGATCTAAACGACTTTGGGTTAACTTGCTTCGCCTTGCTAAAACTTGTATAGCAAATGGAAAGGGTGATGAAGAGAGTTTGTAGAAAGGGTATATTTAGGGTAGTGTATGTATACAGGTGGGTGGCAAGTTGGGTATGGCGAAAAATGTGAAATTGGCAAAAAAAAAACTCCAAAAAAAATAAGAAAAGAATAGAACAAAAAGGCAAAAAGCGCACCAGAAAATAAGCTTCAAGTTGGCTTTGCCTAAGGAAAAGTTGTGCCAGCTTTCTTTAGACGTCATTTATGCTCCTTGGCCTGACTTGGCACTAACTTGGCTGCAAGCAAATCTCTACTCTCTAACCCAACACACACACACACACACACACACAAACACAATACCCAACAACAACAATTGCTGTTTGGTTTTCTTTGCTTTTTGCCTGCTGCTGTTGCTGTTGCTGCTGTTGTTGCTGCTGCTGCTGCTGCTGTTGCTTTTGTAAATTGGTAAAAGTTTGAGTTTAACTCAATTCGGAACGGTAGCTGTGAGTGCCGGCTTCCTATGGATAAGCATAGCAAGGATAGCAAGGATATAAGCAAGGACTGGCAATGGGTAAAGTGCTGCTACTGTCTGTGTAAAGGATATCACGCGTCGACCCACAGTTGTTGCTGCTGCTGTTGCGCGCAAATTGCGGTGCATGGACAGTCGGCGACATGCATTGCTGTGTCGCCAAGGAGTTGGTTGAGAGAGTGGGTAAGGGGGGATTGTAGTTGAGTTTACCAAATCAAAAGTGGGTTGGGATCATCTATATAGCAGCAAGTGGCGGGTTTACCCTATAACTCTCCGTTTATGTGTGTGAGTGTGTTTCTGTGTGTGTGTGTGTGGGGTGTGGATTATTTGGGTTTCAAGGGAGTGGCAATCCGCAGCTGCGGGTGGCACAAACTGGCAACAAATTCATGCGCTTTGTTGTCCCTGCATATGCAGTAGATTGTTGAATTGAACTGGTGGATTTTTGCTTCTATTTTTTTTGTTTTTTTTTTTGTTATTATACGTTTTGGTGTGAGTATCCTGTTCATGGGTGCTGTTTGTTCTGTCTGTCTCTCTTTCTCTCTATATCGCTCTCTGTCTTTCTCTGCCTCTGTTGTCGTTGCATGTTGTTTAGGGTACAAAAGTTGCTCACATGAAACTTGGCACGTCGTCTAACGTGGCATGTTTATATGAACGCCAGAGGCGAGCGACAAAAACAAATAGCCAACAATACACACACTTACTTACACACACTTACTCACACATACTTACACACACATACGTACACTTACACATTAATATACAAAGTTTTAACACACTTACAAATGTTAGTTTGCTTATGCGT
Organism: Zygothrica quintamaculata; assembly: GCA_037044455.1. Classification (NCBI taxonomy): domain Eukaryota; kingdom Metazoa; phylum Arthropoda; class Insecta; order Diptera; family Drosophilidae; genus Zygothrica; species Zygothrica quintamaculata. The sequence continues at coordinate 26,628 of JBAMBS010001235.1, forward strand.
CAGTTATTAGAATAAACTTACCAGGCACTAAACACTATCCCTACCTCTCTCTCTATCTATCTCTCTTTCTCTCTCTTGCTGTCTCTTTCTTTTTTTAGCTTATTAATAGGTTTAAAGTGCTCCACTTACCACTTAGTTGCCTGTCAGCAGCAGCTGCAATTGATGCTTAACGCTTTTTCTTTGAGCTTAGAAAATGCTTTGCAACTGATCTGTGCGCTGATCTTGCAGCAAACTGCAGCAGCGTTGCCACATGGCAACAAATATATAAATCAGAGCAATACTTAGTAAAATCTAAATACTGAAACTGCTATATAGCATATATTATTTTTTATTCTATTTTATTTATTTAATCTCAACTAAAAGCAGTCGACCAATGCGAAAAAAATTTATCGTAAGATTAATATTAAAATTGAAATTAAATTATTTTATATAAGATTTTATATAAGATTTTTGAATTTAAATTAAATTTGAATAATTTGAATTAAATTAAAAATAAAAAATTATATAATATATATATATATATATATATATATATATATAATTAAAACTGAACTGGAAAATGTTAAAGCAAAAGTTTATCAACATAATTTTCATGGCATAAACGTTGCTGCTTATAAACTTTGTGCAAGTGTCCTTGTTGCTGCTGTTGCTGTTGTTGTTGCTGCTGCTGTTGCTGTTAGCTGTTGCTGCTGTTGTTGTCGTATATATATTTTATATGTTTTGGTAGAGTTTCAACGCAAAACTCAAAGTGAAGGCTCTCGTTTTGGGCGCCTGCTTAATATTAGCAACAAATCGGTAAATGTTTTAGACCCCAAAGCAGCTTCAACCCACTAGAAAAACTTCGCTTAACCCTTACCCCTACACACTAACACACATACATGCATAAAGGAGTGTGTTCAGTTGGTGGTTTTGTTGTCGCTGTGCATTAAGTGTTGCCAACTTTATTTAATGGCATAACAGTTGACTGCCAGTTGGTTGGCAATGCCTCACACTATTACAAACAGTGTTGTTAAACGGCATGTACACTATGTACATATGTGAGTGTGTGTGTGTGTGTGTGTGTGTGTGTGTTTGTTTGTTTGTATGTTTGCTGTTATGTTTGCACTTATATTGTATTTGTGTTTGTGTTTGTATTTGGATTTGTTGTAGCTCTTGCTAAAATTGTATTTCGTGCACTTCATGTCTAAAGGACATTGGGTTTGGGGGTCCGCTTGCCGTACAATTTTTGTGGGGAGTGTCCTTGTCGCACAGTTCATTCAACGTTTCGTTTCATATTGTTTCGTGTCTTGACTTCTAGTTTCTTCTATGTGTGTGTGTGTGTTGTTGGTGTGTTGTTGGTTTGTTGTCGCTGTGTGGGCGTAAATTGTCTATTAGTCAGTCGAGCAACGTGAAATTGCTGTACATTTTTACGTTTTAGCTAAGGGATGAAATTTAATTAAGATACTTTGACGTTTCACAGATACACACACACACACATTCTCACATATATATATATATATATATACCATCATAACTTACAGAGCAAACCAAGACAACACAAAGCACAAACATGCCAACGCACAGACACCCAATTCACACCAACAACAGCAACAGCAACAGCAACAGCAACAGCAACATATACATACCCAAGGTTTTAGATCTATTTGTTGGGGATAATTCAATTTGCTTTTATATGTGTATTGGTGTGTACTTATATATGTGTGTGCGCTTGTGTGTGTGTGTGTGTGTGTGTGTGCGTGGGTGTAGAAATTCTCTCGATATTGACAATGAGGATAATGACAGCGACAACGACAACGACCAACGAACAACTGACGATGACCCAGCATCTTTGTCCTGTCACTACAATACACACACACACACACACACACACACATACATATAAGTAGCTCTTCTCTCTGTGTGTGTGTGTGTGTGTGTGTGTGTGTGTGTGTCTCGCCTTCGTTTGTCATTTTGATAATTATCATTCGCCCAGTTGGTTGCCTCTGTTTATCGACAGAAAAAGTGTGAAATTTTTTTAGCAACAGCTGTGAAATTTTCGATCATTAAACAAACAAGTAAGCAATTGAGGTTATGTTTTGCTTTTGTTTCATTTCCAATTTGTTTCATTTCGATCATTAAACAAACAAGTAAGCAATTGAGGTTATGTTTTGCTTTTGTTTCATTTCCAATTTGTTTCAGCCATTAACTGCCATAACTTACCAATATGCTATAATACTATATGATTCAGACACAAAGCTTCAGCTTAAAGTAACGAAAGGAACGGGCACAAAAACAATGTGGGAAGGGAAACAAAGCTTAGGCTTAAAAAGAAAATACAAAATTAAATCAGAATAATATACAGTTATAGCTTTAAAATACCTGTATCAATATTGGCAAGCACAAAAGGGGCAGCAAGTGAAAGCATTGACGTGTTTAACAAGAGCTTAATTCATTTTGAAAATTCCTTTTTACGCTCTAATCCTTAGCCCAATGGTTGTGGTAATATGTGGCGTGTAGCATCCACCTTTTGTGGCATGCTGCTGATACAACATATTTTCACAACATGCCACTAAAAACAGAACTTGCAGCACTGATTGGAATTGAGCCTTCATACCGCCTCATTCTGAGCTATAAACGTGTATAGACTATAAGCTGGAAATGCTTGCATGACGCAATCCAGCAATTATCTGCGCCATCGTCAATGTGGCTATACCTAATCTTTTTGGCTTGGATGTGGGGTGTGGGGTGTGGGGTTTGGGGTGTGTGGGTGGTTGAATTATTTAGGTGGAGTGGAAAGTGCTGTGGGGTGGGGTTAATTCGTGGGAGGCGGGGTGTATAGGCGAAAGTCATTTGCTATTGGAAATTTAATTAGGTTTACATCATTTTCGTGAAGTTAACGCCAGATGGGCGAAAGCACAGCGCACAGCGCACACAGACATACACACACAGCACACAACATAACAAACAACATGGATAAAACAGAAACAGAAACAGACAACAATAAGAACAAGAGCAATAGCAACAGCTACAGCTACAGCTAAACCAACAACAGCAACAACAACAGTTGGCCAAAAATAACTTTTACTTTCATTGACAGAAATTGTGGCTGATGTTGCTGTTGTTGCTGCTGTTGCTGTTGTTGCTGCTGGTGTTGTTGTTTTGAGTCCAAGATGGTTGGGAGCATGATGGCCACTCAATTAGAAGGCACATCTACAAGTCAAATATTTTGACTAGCGCACAAAAACAATAAGAACATTTGGCACTCGTTTGCCGGCAAGTCGATTAATTAAACACACACCCACAGACTGTGCCTTATGCCGCATACCGCATACCTTATGGCTCATAGCTTATAGCTCATAGCTCATGGCTCATGGCTCATGCTACATGCTACATGCCACACGGCATAACAAAAAGGCGAGTAAAAACAGTCCATAAATGTCCTGAAGCAACCACCCAATGAAATATTAATAGTAACAATTATGTGCTACGTGCCACAGCAGCAGCAGCAGCAGCAGTAGTAGCAGCGAACGGATAGCATAGAGCTGCCACAACGCGCAACTAGCTGCTAGCATTGACTGACGAGCTACAAAACGTACATTGAAGGTGGAGGAGGTCGTCAAGCAGCGGGGTTGAATTGAGCCAACAAGGATAACACAATTACAACACAATCAAAGAATTTCTGGATAGAAATTCGATAAACAGCCCTCACAGGAGCTAACAGCGAAACAAGTGGCCTGCCTTTGGTTAGGCATTGCGAGACGGTGTGGGGCAAGAAGGTGATGGCTAAAAAGGTGGCAGCTTGCTGAAAGTGGGCGACAGAGAGGGAGAGCATGAATTAAGGTGGCACAATCGTCGCCTCCCACTGAGCACTGAATAATTCGTAATGTATCTAACCTCGAAAACCTAATCAAGTCCAGTTAAGCAAACAGAGTATAAAACAGGAAAACAACTACAATTACCGTTAGCATACTACACACAAAGTCACAAATAAATATATATCTATATATATATATATACATATATATGTATATTTATATAGTTAAAATGTAAGCGTCAAATTGGCATCGCAGTCAACGTCAATCAGTTGAACGAACAGAACGTCACACACGAAAGTAACACGCTGACTGGAGAACAGGCGCACAGCAATTGACACAAAGCTCGCTACTTTCTCACTCAATTATTACAAAATGATTTCAATGTATGTGTATATGTATGTGTGTGTGTGCATGCAATGGCACGTGAAAAACATTGTCTGCCTGACCGAACGTCAGTCGTTCGTTACTAAAAACCGAACCATTTGCCGAATAGACAAATGATTCGGTCCTCATCGCAATGCGTCGCAGTCGCATCTCCTCGTTTATCCATTTCGTACTCATGCTCTGTATTGCCTTAAGCTGACATTCTTTGTTATTGTTGTTGTTGTTGCTTTCTCTCTCCCTCTCTCTCTCTCCCACTCAGAGCATATACTGCTGGTATGCTCGTGCTTTGATAGCTTTGCAGTCAACGCTTACGTTAACGCAGCTGTTGACGTCGACGTCAACGTTTGAAATTATTCAGCTAGCAATTTCTTAGTTGTTTGCCTTTCTACTTATGCTGCGCCTCCTTGTTTGGATTCTAACTCCAGTTCTATATATATATATATATATATACATATATATAATATATTTCTGCTATGCTATGCTTTTCATTCCACTTCAGCACTTTACTCTCTTCTCTTTACTCTTTGCTCCTATTACTTCCACTGCTTCCTCTTTTCATACAGTCGTGTCATTCTCGCTGTGTGCCTGACAACCGCACGGTGGAAAATTCACTTTTCGCCATCGCTGCGCACTTGTGCCGATAGTCAGTCGGCCACAGTAACAGTGTGGGTATGACTGTGTGTGTGTTTGTGTGTGTGTGTGTGTGTGTAAATGACGGGCGATTCATACTCACTCACACACACACACCCACACACATTCATTCATTTGCTCGCTCATTCGATTTAATCGTTTAGTGCGCCCTTTTGCGCCTTATCAACGTTTCATTTAATTTAACCAGAAAACCACTGGGCTTTGATTTAGTGGGCGTCCTTTTTGGGATATGATGCGGCTACCGAGCTGTGGTTGATTAGGTGTTATCCTTATGATTAGTGGTCAATGCCAGTGGGCATTGAGTGAGCCATTGTCGTCCTTTCGTCAATTGAATTCGAAACCAACTAAAGTACTTCAATGGTCTTCAATTAGTTTCCCCATTTGATCAATTATTTATGACACTTCAGTTACGACTATGAATAAACTATACAAATACGCATATATATATATATAAATAAATATATATCTATATATAGTATACACATATATATATATATATATATATATATATATTTGAACTAGTTGCACTCAATATATTATATATATATATATATATCTATACATTGTCTCAACTGCAATTGGCATGGAATTTTTATCTAATTTCATTTGATTGCAATTCCACTCAATGATTTTGATTCAATTTATGTGCTTTATGTGAAAGTGTGTGAATTGACTTTCATATGGGGGGGAAAATAAGTGGAAAATAAGTGGGAAATGAGTGGAAAATCTATAGAAAATACTACATAATGTAAACAGCTTGTCTAGTTGATCTTTTACTTAAGTAGTTTAACATTTAGAAAAGCGATTCGTGTGTTCTAATACAATTTGACTTATTATCCTGATAGGATTTCACCCTGATTAAAATAATATTGACTAATAAAAGTAAAGGAAAATATAAGTTTTATATTCTATATATATATATCTATAGAATTTATATAGTATAACCGTAGAATTCAATTGGAAGTATAGCAAACTATTGCCTTCACCATTTGTAGGATACAATGCAAAGATTCTTTAAGAAATCCCTAGAGTAAAGCTTAAAGCTGAAAGTTGTACTTAGTGACACTGCTTAAGCTCAAAGCAGTGCACTGCTTATAGCGCAAGCCATCTATAACAAGCAGTGCTAGACTGTTAATACCACTTAGTATTTTTATTTCTCAGAGAGCATGCTCAATACACTAGATTTTGCATTCAATTTACTATAAGCCACTTGGATAGGGCATTCCCGAATATTAGACAGGGTATTCCTGATGAAAATATTTCTTAAAATATTCAAGAGAAATAGATTATATACAACAGTGTTTAATTTTGTAGTCGTTTCAAGTAAATTCCCTATAGGTTAGAGGTAACTGTAGCCGTAACTGCAACTTTGAGTCGTTGGGAATAATTGGAAAACGAGTTAAGGGAATGTAATTATCCTTGTTGGGTTTTTATTTTATTTTTTTTTTTTGATGTGTGAGAAACCTCAGTAGTTACGGCACTCTAAGGATTATAATTATTTAATCTATTTTATTTTATTTTATTTTTTTAAATATGATTTAATAACAAGTTAAAGTTTTGGAACATTGTTGTTAGCTTTTGTGTTTGCTCTGCATATTACGCATACGCCACGTTGCATGTATGTGTGTATGTGAGTGTGTGGCCACTTTGTGGCGCCCCCTAAAAGCACTTTGGAGTGTCTAGTGTCCTGTGTCTTGAGTGTCCTGTGACATATACTGTTGCCTGGGATTTATTAATACATATTCCAACGATGTTGCTGCTCCCTGCGGCTCCTACTGTGACTCCTTCTGCGGCTCCTTCTGGTGTTTTATACGCTTTGTGTCTCTTGCAAAATTTTGTAATTTTCCTTGTAGAGTCTTCTTATTCGCGCTATGTCTGATACTCTCTGCAACCATCTACCTTCCCCCCTCCCGTTTTGACTCCTCTCTTCGTTCTTCTTCAGTGGTGCGCTTTTCATTCATTTATTTGCGCATTTCCCATGTTTTCGTTTTCGTTTTCTTTTTCTTTTTATTCTTTTATTTTTTCTGTTTTTTTTTTTGCTTTTTTTCTTTGCCATCTTTGGTAACTTTTATGCGCTGGTCCTTTCTCCATTCGCATGTCCTCACCATCCCTTCAATCACCCTCCTTCACCATTTTACTCTCCTGCCTTACCGCTAGGTCCTTTTTATGCTTTCCTCCTTTTTGGATTTTTGCTCAAACAAAGTTGCCGCTTTATTGTTTCGATTTAAGTTACTTTGTATGCTGTCAACGTTGGGTGGTCTGGGTGGCTTGGATGGCTTGGGTGGTTGGGGTGGTTGGGGCATTTCTGGTATGGATCGAAGTGGTTGTATAGATGGTATATGAGAAGTAGCTGAGTAGCTGAGGTAGTGCTGCATGCATGGGGGTGGCTATTTTGTTGGGTGTACTCTCTCCCCCCAAGTTTGGTCCCGAAACGCGGCAAACCCGCATTAAAATCGCCTGGGAGCCGCTTTGGGTTTCATTATAGCCGTTCGTTCCATAGTCGGTCGTTCAGTCTATCGGTGCCTTGCCTGGTTTTATTTCACAGCTTCTTCGGCCTTAGGGAGTGTCAAAAAATGAGCTTGGCTTGGGGTTGTCGGAGGGTTAAGGGTGCTGCTGTTGGGATTGTTGTTGGTCATGGGGCTGTTTTGCTTGTACTTTGATTTGTCGGCCCCAAATTTTTTTTGCTACTGTTGTTGCTGTTGTTGTTGTTGGTGTTGTTATCCCGGGCAGGCATTGAGTTTTATGCTCGTTTAATGGCTGCGAATTTACTCGCTTTATGCTTCTTCGATAAGCATTTATTAGCACCATAGGCGAGCGGGGTGAGCTGCCAAAGAAACTGATGGATGGAGTGGCTATGTTGGAAGTTGAAAGTTGGAGGATGCTGTATGCTCGATGCTGGGTGGAGAATGAAGGATGAAGGTTGTGCCATTTGAAGGGAGACTTGACTTGAGTTAGGTTGAGTTTTCTTTAGGGGCTGTGGCTTGGTAATGGTAACGGTATTGGCTCGTTTCTGGGGCTGATGAGGCGTATGATTTATTTTTATGTTGTATTCTATTTTATTCGCTTTCTTTTCTTTTTATTTTATTTTTTCTGTTTTCTTTTTTTTTTCTTATTTCTTTTGGTTCTGTCTTGTGTACGTTTTGAGCTGGGAAATATACTTATTTATGGTGGGGGGATGGGGATTTTGAAGAACATATGTTGCCGGAACTCCCCCGAGATGTGGTAGCGCCATGTGAAATGACGTCTTCTTATTTAAGCCTTAATTTGTAAGTTGTTCTGCTAACGTTTCCCATCAGCATTGTCGAAGTTTACCCAACTCGTGCCAAGAAACGAAATCATTTTGTCTGTTTTGGCCACAGGAAGTTGTGGGTGGATGAGCCATGGATGCTGACAGACTGAAACACTGCCAGCAGCAAGAGATATAAATGGTGCGAAGAGGGAAGGAAAGGAACGGGAAGGATAGGAAAGGAAGTGCTGCTTGCTATACAGTGAATGCTTTTGCTTATGTGTGCCTGTCGCCGACGGTGTTAGTATCAATGTATACACAGTTATTTCAACTGCCAGGAGCGTCGCTTAATCGCTTTTTGAAAAGGGGGAGAAAAAATACAGCCCTGTGACCCATATACAAAACTATTCCCTGAACAGGCTGTAAGTAACTTTTATTGAGAGTTAGATTTCAATACATTTATCAGACATACCAAGAAGGTTTTTTTTAGCATTTGAGAGGGTTATGATTACATTTTGTAACGTGCTCTGTGATCTCTTGGAAGCTTATCGGAAGTTCTTAGGAGAAACTGTATTTGAAATTATCTTTAGATAATAGCTACGATTTTTCTCTTATTGAAAGCTATCTGGAGTTTAACTCGAAGTAAGGAAAAGTCACAACTTCTAGGGTTTTCTTTCTTTCACTGAGGAATATCCGACCAAAAGCTAGATTTCCGAAGGGTTTGCTTACAATCCTTAAAGTACTGTCCGCCACTTGCAATAGCAACATCTAGATGTATTTTATACTGAAGTCTCCCAATGCAGGACTGTTCGATATGAAGCTAAAGGTAAGAGTTCAACTTAATTACCGATCTGAAAGGAAACTAAGGAATAAAATGAAGGAAAATCCCTGCTTATTTTGATCTATCGATATCCTTGATCTATGGAAAAGTAAAGTAGAGAAAATTTCCCTCTCTTTGTATCTCTGATGAAATAGCTTAGAGATGGAAGATAAGTATATGCAGAGCCAGGCAAATGTTTATATTGAAACCCCTTTTTGGGTTTATATCTAGGGTCTACGCCACTGTCAATAGCCTGGTGTTATATTCCCGATGCTATTGCTGCTGCTGCTGTTGTTGCTACTGCTGCTGCTTGTTGGTTGTCAGTAGCTCAGCGTTGGCAACGCCATCAACATCAGCAACCTCATCACCTCAGCCCCAGAGAGCACACATTTTCACTCTCGCATCCAGCTCTGACATCCCCTTCACTCATGCCATGTAACGTTCCCATGGCCAATTCGTGTCAGGAGGGTCCTCGTTGTAGTAGTCCTTGCCATGGTATATTGCAATTTTTGCTGCTGTTGGCCATAAAACTTTCCACTTTTTGTCGCTTCTCTTCACTTCTCTACTGCTTCTTCTTTATATATATATATATATATATATATATATATATGTTGTTGGCACTGCTGCGGCCACAGTTGCCTCGCCCACAGCAACACCCGGCCCAAACACCCAGTATCACAGTTTTTACTGTTGCCACCGTCAACGTCGTCTTTGGCATAAAATAGCAGCTACGACAGCCTCGTCAGAAGGAGCAACACCAACACCAATACCAGCAGCAACGGCAACATCAACAGCAACATCAGCAGCAACAGCAGAAACAGCGGCAGTAGCAGTAGCAACAATAAGGACAACATTTACTCGTCTGCTTAACTGCAAAGACAAACCTTCGGACCGCACCGTCTGCCACCCAACTTGCCACGTTTGCTGCCCGCTGCCATCCTACACTCTACGCTTTACGCCCTCTGCCCTATGCCTTCGCCTCCGTCTCTGCATTCGCCTCCGTCTCTGCATTCGCCTCCGTCTCCGCCACTGCCTCTGCCCACCCGCAAGCACTTTGACTGTCATCTAAAATTCATTTTTATACTTGTATTTCGCTTCTTTTCTTTCATTCTTACATTTCTTTTTTTTATAATTTTTTTTTCTTTTTTGCACTTTTATTTTACTCTGCTTTATATATTTTTTGCGCTGTTTTTTTCGTTTTTTTCGCTTTTTCGTTTTTTGCTTTTCAGCTGCTTCGTTTCTTGAGCCATTTTTATTATTTTTGTCATAAGCTCTGTATGTTCATCTATCTATGTATGCGTGTGTGTGTGTGTGTGTGTGCATATGTATGCGGCTTCTTTATATATTTTTCATTGTGCCACACTGGCGCACATCCTGCTCATGTCCTCAGACTCATCCGCAAACTCACAGAAGTCAAATACGTTTTAATATCTTTTCTCTCTCTTGACATTTTCACTACAGTTATGTTGCCATTTTGTTCTGGCATTTCACTGTATATATATATATATATATATGTGTGTGTGTGTATATGTATGTTTATGTGTATGTGTGTGAGTGACTGACTTTTTCTTCTATCGTTTGGATATGGCAAACGTCCCAAACGTCCTACAGATCCCCTTCCCTTTTCGCTTTGTATAAAACCCGCGCAAGTTTCTTGCCAACTTTCTTTGTGTGTGTTTGTATATTTGTTTGCTATGACTTTGTTAGTATGTATGTGTGTGTGTGTGTGTGTGTGTGTGTGTGTGTGTGGGAAAGTGTGTCGCTTGTATGTATGCATGAATTTGTATGTGTGTGTCTGTGCGTATTTCATGGCAAACGCATCCTTCGCCTGTGCCGACAATAATGTCTGCCATCTGTGTGGGTGTACTTCTATCATGTGTGTGTGTGTGTGTGAGTTACTGTGTGTGCATATATGTGTGTGTGTGTGTGTGTGTGTTAGGAGCAGCTTAATGCCTTCATCGTGCTGCTGTTGCTGTTGCTGCTGCTGCTGCTGCTGCTGCTGCTGTTCCACATTCTCCTGCTGCGGCTGCTGCTTGCTTCTGTTGTTACTCCTGCTGCTCCCACCTGCCTCTCATCTTTGTAGTCCTTTGCCGTCTGCTGCTGCAGTATTAACAACAACAATAGCAACAACTCTCTGCTGGTTGCTGTCATTGTAGGAGCCACATGCTCTCAAACTGCCAGACACCAACACCAACAGCAACACCAACACCAACACGAACATCAACACTACCCACAAAAGTGCCGCACCACAGCATACCACAACGCACCACTTTGCATCGCATCTCAACTGAACTCATGCCAGCAGTCAGTTCTTACCCTTCCTTCATTCCGTTCTCCCTCTCGTTCTCTCTTTCTCCCTCAATCTCCTTCACTCTGCAACCATTGCAAGCGTAACATTTTGTGCTACATGTTGTTGTTGTTTTTGTTTGGCTTCTTCCATTTTTGCTTTAACTTTTTTTTTTGTTTTTCCTTTTCATTTTAATTTTTTGCTTGTCTTTTGGTCTTCGCGTTTCTATGCTCTAACATGGCAGCGTATCATTCAACAGGATCATCAGGCTTAGACGTTAAATAGATCACCAGGGAAACCCATAAAGGTTCTACCAACATTTACACCTTTTGATTGGATCCTATTATCGTATACCCGTATATCCTGCTACTCTGCAGGATCTTTAGCACTTTAAGAGCTTATGGTTGGAATCTCTCTAGAGTCTATCATAAATTTCTACTCTTCTCTTTTCACTTTACTGCTTAAGCTGCTTACATTTCATTCTATTCCTCAGCTGTTCTTTAGTCCATTAATTCTTTGCTATGCTTATATTCACACTCTACTTCTAAACTATTTTCTCTCCTTTTACTCTTTCCACTGACATTTATATATATTTGCTACCTATAGCTTCATCAACAGCAAATACAAGTCCAGCTTTACAGTACTGCAGTGCGTATACTTAATATTTGCTTTAGCTATCTTTTCACGCTTTTCCCTATGCATAGAGCATTGCTCAGTCGTCTGTATGAATTTTGTAGATTTTTCCATGATTTTTTGTGTAATTTTCTTTCGGTTTTTTATTCAAGTTTTTCAACTTTTCCTTTTGTTCTTTTTTTTTATTTTTTTTCTTCTTTTTATGAATTTTTTTCCTTTTGCTTTTTTTTTTTTTTTTGCAGCTCCCTCGCGCATTTTATCTGCTCTGCAATTGCTGCTGCTGCTGCTGCTTGGGCTTTTAAAAATATTTTTGTTGAGTTTTCTACATATACACACACACACACATACAAATACATGCACACTCGTGCATATATAGACACAAACACAGACACATGTTTGGACTTAGTTCGACTTATGCGAAGCCAACTCTTTGCATTGTTTGTCTGTTGGTTTCTTGTTGCTGTTGTTGTTGTTGCTGTTGTTGCTGTTGTTGCTGTTATTGTTGTTTTGTTGTTAAGTTCTAGGGTTCCATGTCTTTAATCCTTTTAGCCTACTTTGAAGTCCCTTTGATCCTTCGCGGTAGATAGGGGCACGCAACAAAAGGACATTTCAATGCCCAATTACAGGCACCTGTCTGCATAATTAAATATGCCGATTTCCGTTTAATCTGCAGCGCAACACGAGTAAGGGACCACAATCCCCAACCCCCCCCCCATTACCTATTCCCCATCTGTTATATACCTATTAAAAATATACCCTTCAATGCTGTATACTCTCCCTTCGCCCCTTCGCAACCCTTTGCCTTTGTGATAATGCTGTTTGAAAGAACCGCATATAAATAATTAAAAAAGAAATTGTCACAAATGCAAAAAGGTCAACGCATAAAAATTATAAAATCGAATATTAAATTACCAACAACATTGTCGCCACACGCTGCTGTTGCTGTTGCTGCCCAGTTGCGCTGCCAACGCTGACGCTGACGGTGACGGTGACGGTGACGGTGACGGTGACGGTGACGGTGATGGTGATGGTGACGTTGACGCTGACACAAACAGCGACTGAGACGTTGACTGCGCTGTGCGCTCGACTTAACCCAACTTAACTACTTGACAGCAAATTTTGTAAAATGTAATTAACCAGCGTCAGGCGGCGCGGTAACCACAACAATAACAACAAATGGCATAAAACATCAGTATTAACAACAAAAACAAAATGAACAACAACAACAAGGACTAACAGCGGCAGCAGCAGCGGCAGCGGCAGGAAGAAGGCTAAAACGAAAGCAGGCAAAATGGAAAATCAACAGAGCTCGTTGACATAATTTTCAGTCAGCCATTTGAGCAACAGAGGCAGCCTATAATAGAGCAAGGCAAAAGACAGAGACAGAGACAGAGAGAAAGAGGGAGAGAGGGAGAAGGAGAATGAAAGAGAGCGTAAACGAGTGTAAGGCAAAGTGTATACGCCGAAGGGGGTGCAGGGGGCAGCTGAGTGGGCATTATAATGGCCTGAACAAGCAGTGGCACTGCCCTGTGTCAATTGCTGTGCGCCCAAAACCAGAAATACTTATCCACATATACACACACACAAGCACACCAACGCACACATACATATAAACACATAAACACACAGAGCAAGCAAAAAGTCGAGCCTGAAAAATGATGCCACACGTTCTTACACACAACAGCAACCCCACGGCACAACCCCAACGCTGCCCCTTTCCACACGTACAATCCCTTCTAACTTTGTGTCATTACTAAATAGTGGGTGGCAGGGGTGTGTGTCTGTGTCTATATATGTGTGTGTGTGTTAGGTTTGAGTCTCGGTTTCAGTATCGAGCCAAACCATTTGTTGAACCTTTTTTTTTCCTTCTTTTTTTTCTTTTCTTTTTTTTGGTTGCCACAAAATTTGCGCCTCATTTTCAGTTAACACAGCAAGCGGCATGCAGTGTGAGAAAGTGTTGCTGGCAAGCAGGTTGGCAGTAGGAGGTAGCTAGGTGTGTGTGTGGGGGGGGGGGGGGTGTGTTGTTGCTGTTTGAAACTGAACGAGTAAGTGCACAGTAATTTCTCTCGCTCTCTCACTGCGCACGTGGCATCGTCTAATGGCAGGAAACATGCTAAGCAGCGGCTTCCACATGCTGAAAGTCATTTGGGTGAGCAGCGACAGCGACAGCAGCTGTGGCAGAGGCAGTAGCTGAGGCAGTAGCAATAACAGTGGCAGAGGACAGCGACAGCAAAGACTCAAACCGAAAAGAAGCCCAAAAATTGAAACGCCCAAAGCCAACAATAACCACCCACAAGGCCAACCCTTCGGCTAACAGTTATACAAAATGAGAAAAAAAACACGAAAATAGAAAAGAAAAGCAAAAAAAAAAAAAAAAACAGAAAAGAGATGAAATGAAATGAAAAGAAAAGAAAGAAATATAACAAAACTGTACAGAATGGAATAGAACTCAAATCAATTTAACTTTCAACTTTAGCTCTCTCACTCAAGTCTTAGCTCTTTCCCACACACACACTCTTTCTCTCTCTCTCTCTCTCTCTCTGTCTCTCTCTCTCTCTCCCTCTCCCTCTTGTTTGCTTTCTCTCACTGATACGTTGTCATCCCTTGGGCAAAGCACACTCGAAATTTGCTAAAATTTTGAGCAATTTTCTGTTGCTGCCTTTTCTGGGCTCCCATGCGACTCCCGCGTTTGTCGTACCAGCGAGCGAGCCAACCCAACAGCAAGTGAGTGAGTGAGTGAGTCAATGAGTAAATGACTGAGTGACTGAGTGAGTAAGTGAGTGAGTGAGTAAGTGCGACAGTCGCGCTTGCCTCTCGGTACTTACGAGTATTGTTAGTGTTATTCGCAACGACTGCGCTTTTATCGTTTATTTGCGTTCCGGACATGAGACTGGGATTTCGTTTCATATAGATATGTATATATATCTAAATACATACATACAATTATGTGTGCGTGTGTGTGTGTGTGTGGGGTGTGAAGTTGGTGAGAATTTTGGGTGGAAAGTTAAGAGCATAAAGCATACTAAGGCACAAAGGCGACAGGGCAGCCAGGGTTATCCGAGAAGTCAGAAATTGTGTCAAAATAGGAACAAGTGTGGCCAGCGGATTACCCGATTAATATCAACTTGTTTTTGGTACTTTTCTAAAGCTAAAAGAAGTATATCATTATTATTATTATTATTATTATTATTATAACTATTATTATTACTATTATTATTATTATTATTATTACTATTCTAGTTGTGTGTATTGTATAAGCTATGAGTTATGCCTTAAAGGATAGTTGGCCTTATTATTATTATTATTATTATTAGGAACAAAGATGAGTCCAATTTACACACATTGTGAGTTCAAAGGATAATAGCAAGGGGTTAATTGTGTGCTATTCATCTTGCTTCTTTTGCATATAGAACAAAACACCAAACGACTCGGTATACACTCATCTGAACTTGGGCAAAGACTAAGGGTTAAATGGGTGCACTCAGTGTGGGGTTTCACTTGCATATGAGTGGAGGACTTTCTTCGTGAAGGGTTTAGCAAAGTTTCTACCGCTAATACTAATGCTAACAACTAAAGTATATACACAACTAAGACTTTAAGAGAGTACTATAACAGTTATAGATAAATCTGCCTAAGGGATAACAAACTGAGTAGTAAACACTTCAAGGAGTTTCAATAGGCCAGGGAGAGTTTTTTTTTTTTGTGTTGTATTTCCTTATTTAGTTGTTTTCCTATGGGATAGTAAAAGTAACTTCCTGTAAATAAACATATTTGAAATATTTCTTAGATTGCAAGAGTTTAGCCTAATTGATGGGCAGTACCGTTGCTACCTAAGAAGATAAATTGATTTAAGTGCGGCTATTTGGACAAACCCTTTTGGTTGGATTAGGTATGGAACAAATCGGTTGCAATGATGTTTGCCAACATAAATGTAATCATGTGGAATGATGACTTGTCTAGTAGCAACCCAACTTGACAGTTGCTTGAGTGCGTTTGTTGCTACTGTTGGTAACTGTTTCTGTTTTCTGTTTTCTCTTTGCTTTTCTTTATATTTATTATTTTTTTTTTTTGTTAGGTTATATTTTGGGGTTTGTCTATGGGTTATGAAGGAACTCCATAAATCTGTGAGTGTACGTAACGAGCAGCTTTCGAAATTCAATTGCCACATCCGGTTAAGCGGAAGTTTTTGGCTCCGGGTGGTTGGTTAAGGCCCAAACTCTGTTTGAAGTGTGTGTCTGCTACGTAGTTTGCTCTAGACATATAGACAGATAGACATATAGAGGCATGCACAACAATCCAATGATCCTTAGGGTTGCCATGTTGCCATGGTCACTCGATTTCTGCAATTAATATTAAAAATAAATTTCATTTTTTTTCACTTCCTTTTATTTTATTTTCACTTTTTTTTTTTTCGCTGGATGCTTACCTTCTATAACCAAACGGGGGGTGTGATCTGCCCTTAGCTGGGCTACTGTCTAGGCTGTCCAATTGAAGAACCGACTAGCTCGCTGACTGTCTGACTGACTGCGACTGGCAACAGTTATTGGGGGTATGAGCGTCTGGCTGATGGTTGATGGTATGCTCGATTATGGTTGAGTACGGGTGGTGCGGCTGGTGTGGATGGTTGCGTTGGTGGTGCTATTGGTAATGGTGGTAGCGGCATTGGCTTTAACTTTAGCGTTGGCGTTGGCATTTATGTTTTACGTTTTACGTTGGCGTTGGCGGTGTGTTAATGCATATTTCAGACACGTGCGCGATACGCTTCTTTGATTTGCAGACGTGGAATTCGGCTATGGACAAACGACCTGAGCATTACAAGGAGTTGGGCTCTATCCGGGTGAGGGTAGGTCTGAGGGTAAGGGTAACTGTTAGGGTGAGGGTGATGGTATGCAGCTTGTCGAAAGGTTGCCGCTTATATATTAAATATATATATATATATATATATATATATATATATATAAGAGAAGGCAATGATGAGCAGCTTAACATATTTGTAAAGACCTTTTCATTAAAAACAAAAAACGAAGTTTCAAGATTAATTCTTCTTCCAACATAAGATGCCAAGCAGAGGGTGTATGGATAAGTGTGTGTGTGTGTGTGTGTGTGTGTGTGTGTGTGTGTATGTGTTAGGGGTTAACTTTTTGTCTGGAATTTGTTTGTATGGGCGTGATATTTTAATTACAACCTCATGTAGATATGTAAATTGTTCATAGATGTGTTTTTATTGAGTGCTTTAATGCTTGACTTATGTCCAACAAAAGTAGTCTTTGTTGCAGGAAAATTCTTTTGGCTCTTGGCTGTTGGCTGTTGCAGGAAAGGATTTAGTTTGATTAGACCTCTTGTTTTTACGGGTTGTTGTACTCCTACTCTCCACAAAATATTATTTAAATGTTTGCTTTAGGCGAGGGTTGTTTACCATAAGGTAAAAAAGGGTATATCAAATTGACAATATCAAAACAATTTTCTATAGAAATTTTGCTTTGAATTTTTGGGTAGTTCCGTTACATGAATGAATACAATGAGTGTATAATGAATGAAAAATTAGTCATAACTTTCATTCATATTTATATCAATGACTTCAATTGTATAAAATGTTGTACAAATTTTATGACACACACCACACACACACACCCTTTTTTCTTGTCTTACTCTCCCTGTCTATCTTGAGGTATTGAGTTCTTTTTTATATAGTTTCCTACCCCCCTACTAAATTTGCTCCAATTTGAATAAATCGTTAAAGTAAAAGAATAAACAACATAAAATTATCAAATTTGTTGCTTCTTTGTTTTGGTTAATTTCGTTAACATCTATTAAAATTTATTATTGTTCAGATTGAAAGATTTATCATGACTAATTTGACATGTTTCTGACTGGCAGCTGTCTCCATAGTTTTACTCCCCTCTAATTTATGACTCTGATAACTCTCAATCTTACATATATATATATATATCAAACTCAGATTGGGGTTGATATACGATTTGAAGGTTAATTAGAAACGATTTTATTTGTCAAATATTGTGATATAAGGAATCAGTTATGTATTAATCAATATATCTATAAACTCAAACCCCAAGAAACTGTGGGGGAACTTATTCTCTTAGTTTCATCTAGTGGTGCCCATATCAATCGGAACTAAAGAATCTATCAATCTATCCACTTGAGGGCGACTGATGCTTTCTAGTAATATATATTTTTTGATATTTTTCTTTAAATTTTTTAGTATTCCATAGGGAATATCCTAGAGATCGTTGAAAGCTGTTCCGTAGCCGTGAAAACTTCAGCTTCAATCTGCGTTGCTAATTCGGTTCCAACTTCAGCTCAAATTTCAGTTCTTAAGTTCATTTCGTACTTTATATTCAAACTATTTGCAACTTAAGTTTTCGCTCCATCTTTAACTAGTTCCAGCTTTAGAACCTGTTTCAGTTAACACTTAAGAATCAGCTCAAATATCAAGTTTACTTCCAAATTCAGAGTTAGTTCCAGTTTTGCTTACACATTTAGTTCCAGCTCTAGTTTAAGTCTCAGCTTAAGCATTCATTGCCAAGTGAGCTAGATTTACTGCACTAGTTCCAGCTTCTCGATCAGTTTCCATTTTCAATTTCTTCTTGGTTCCAGCTTCAGTTGAAGCTCAAAGTTCAGCTAAAACTTCAGCTTCCTTTTTAGACTTAATTCCAACTTCAACTTTTTCTTTGGTTCCAGGTACAACTAGAAGTTCAGTTCCAGCTCCAGCTCCATCTTTAGTTTCTCTATTGAATCTTATTTCAGTTTTACCTTTACCTTTTGCAACTTTTTAGCCAATTTCAGCTTCAGTAACAATTTTACCTCCACTACTTAGCTGCTTTACTTAAGCTTTAGTTACAGTTATAATAAGAGTACTAGTTCCAGCTCCAGTCTCAGTTCCAGCTGCTCATTTAACTCCCTAATTCAACAGTTGCAACCTCATCTTGAATTATTCTGGTTATAAGCTTAGTTCATGCATTTTATCGCCAAGTTTGAGCTACCTCAAAGTGAAGTGTTTCCCTTTTATAGTAAACCACATGAAAATGAACTCAATCAGTGTTAATCCTGGCGTATCCTTAAGCATCATCCTTTCACCCTAAACTCCAATCTATTTCTTATATACTCCATTATATACAACTAGCTTATTCAGACCAAACTCTTTTACAGCTCTCACTCCCTTCAGCTCTCTTCGTCTCTCGTTCTGCTGTCTCTTTCCACTGACCAACACCTACGACAAACAAATGTTGCTTTTGTCACATATGTTTATGTGTTTTGTTTTTTGTTGCTTTTTTTGTTATTTCTTTTTTGTTGCTTCTTTTAGTGGGCAACAACATGACCACCCAAGGAGTCCATTGAGTGAGAGATGGGTTCATTCAGTGTGGAATGCTACTTGCCTTTGCTTTCTTGCTTTCAGCATTGAATACACTTTGTTACCCTACACCCCGCCCCACTGCGCCTACCCGCTCTTGACCCTTACAATTGCCACTCTTGGGTGCATTTTTTATGCCATGTTAAAGCCACTTTATGCGCTTTTTATGAGCCCGCAGCCATAAAAAGTGCCTCAGAAAAAAAAGAGCGAAAAGACGAGAAGAGAAGAGTAGAAAAAAAAAAAACAACAAACAAACAACAGCAAACACACACACACATACATATACTATAAATATGTATGTGACAACATATTTTTAATAAACGGGTATACACACACACACACACACACACACACACACACTCATATGTATATATATATATATATATATATATTTGTTTTTATATATTTATTGATTTTGTATTAAAAATGTAAGTGCTGGCTCTTAGTTTATATATATTTTCATTCACATTTCTTTTTTTTATATACATTGCCTCTTTTTTATGGTATTGAAATAAAGCGTTGCGAGAGAAACAAAAAACATATTCGATAATAATAATAAATAAATAACGAGCTGTGAGAAGGCAAACTTACAAACAATCGCAGTCGACCAACAGAATTATTGAATATACATAATAATTTTTGTGAAAATATTTTCACTTTATTTTCCATTTATATTTGAACATTTTTCCACTACACATACGCTCTCTCTCTCTATCTCTATCGCTATCTCATTGTCTCGCTCTCCCTGTTTTACTTCTTTGTTAACGTCGAGCGGATTTCAAGTGAAAAGCGCCAAAGGGCTGGCAAAATACAAACAGGCGACGATTCCGAGTCGATTATTTACAATTTGATTTTATTTATATACACACACACACAAGCACATACACATGCATACAACAATAAACACACACACACACACACACACACACACACAGACACAGATAGACACATAGTATATGCGGGTGTATTGGGTTGGTTTGGCCAAAAGGCATTTTTCCCTGACAGTGAGAAAAATCAATCAAAATCGATTTAAAAGCACAACTTCCGTTGCGGATTTACGTAAAGTGTATGTGTGTATGTGTGTATGTGTGTGTGTGTGTGTCATGTGTGTGTGTGTGTGTGTGTGTGTGTAAAAGCAAATGTAACCAATTTATTTGCTTTTATGTGTTTGTATTTTATTGTCTCTCAGCCTTTGTTGCTGTCCACGCCCACACAGACACACACATACATTAAACAGTCCACCACCTTCTCATCACAACGCATATTTGGTCAATTTTCAATAAAGGAATTGAAACACACACACACACACACACACACAGGCACACAGGCACACACATATATATAATCAGAGAATACACATTTACAATTTTTGCCTTAGTTTTGTTTGTATTTTGTTTGTATTTTTTTTTTGTTTTTGTTTTTTGTATAGAAAAAGTGTAGGAAAAAGCCTGTGGAAAATCGGAAAAACAAAAATAAAAGAGTGGAAATAGCATAAATGCTTAATTCAGGACATTTGAATATTTCATAAGGACATGACCCACATACAAAACAAAGCAAAAGGCAGACCCAAAAAAATATATGATTACAATATATGCGTATGCCCTCTATATATATATATATGTGTGCGTGTGTGTGTGTGTGTGTGTGTGTGTGGGTGTGTGTGTGTTGTACAGTTATTTGATGAGACTTTCAACAAAGTTGTGCAATGCAATTAAAGGAATTACAACAAAATTCTAAAGCATGAAAGGAGCAAGAACAATGATATAAAATTTAATTCCTTTTAATGCCCAAAGCTTAAGGTGCTACATTAGGGATACATATATATATATATATATATAAATATGTGTGTGTGTGTGTGTTGGTATACGAATTGATTATATGGTAGTATATCCTATTTGAAATTTACTTAAATTAAAGAAAAGCAACTAACACTTTATATCAATTAATGTCTAATAGTCGATAAGATTAAAGGACTTCAACTATGCAGACTTATTATTATTAAAATATCATATTTAATATTATACCTGGGTATATTTATAGCAGTTAAACACACACCTTGTTATATCAAGTGATATCTAAGGTAATGTTTATAACCCCTATTATTTGGTTAATAGCTTAATTTACTGCCACACCTAATTATAGAAATCGTATAAGTACTATCAAGCATATTTAGTAACTGATTCAAAAAGCAAATAAACAGTTAACAAGTTTCCCCCCAATGCAAAAAGTAACGTTAACTAGGAGTAACCACAAACTTATCTATAAGATATTCATAAACCACAACCCACACAACTCATTTTCCTTTGATTTATTTACAAGAAAATTTCCCCCGTAACAATCAATTTTAACCTTTTGTTGCCGCTAAAAGCGCCAATCTGACAATTTGCAGCGACAATTGACCACCTGACGACAACAACAGGTGAAAATCTTTATAAATGTGCAAAACATATACGACTAGCAAATACCCTATACATATATATATATATATATAGTGTACTATAGAGCAACTGTTAATAGCTCAAATTTGTATGACTTTACAACAAGCTAAAGCAATTTAGCGCATGTTCTATGCAACTGTAAATTGTTGCTGAACAAGACTCTATATATATATATATATATATATATACTACCTTTGTAGGGTATAAGGCAATAGAGAAAACTGAAATGACAACGACAACGACAACGCAAACGCCTTGAAAGTCGCAAGAATCGGTCAGTCATATTATTTACAACTGATTGGCATTGACAGACGCCGACACCGGCGTCGCTGTTGCCGTCAACGTCGACGCACTTCAATATTGTATGATGATAAATTACTTATGACTTTGGTCAGACATTTGATGAGACGGCTAGCAACTAGCAAACTAGCGAACAGCAAATAGTACGCAGTATGGCAACAACTTTAGTAACAGAAGCGGTGACAAAGGCAGAGGCAGAGGCAGAGACAGAGGCAGGGGCAGAGACAATGACAGAGGCATATAAAGTATTCGTTTTCGTACCTGAAAATATTTAACGATAAACAATAATACCAGCCACAACAACAACAACAATGAGAACCAGAATAAAACAAATACAGCAAAAAGTTCGCATTCAAAACGTATTACAAAGAGTGAAAGAGGGAGGATTGCAAAGCAGAGGCAAAAGCAGAGGCAGAGGCAGAGGCAGAGGCAGCAATATTAGCCTGCGTTTTGGGGTAGTGCATTGAAGTGCAAAACTACAGCGTAACTAGCAAAAGTATAGAAGTAAGAGAGAGGGAGTCATGCACAATATAGCAATAGAAAGAGCGAGAGTGTGGGTGAGTGGGAGAGTGGGAGAGGAAGAACATGCAATGCAAACCGAAGCTAAACAGTAGTAGGCGTCAACGTCAACGTCAAGCTCAGGGCAGAGGCAAAGTGTGCGACGTAGCGAAAAAGGGTGCAATGAACAAAATAACAAAATGAATTAGTAATAATATTTTGTTTGTGCTTTTGTGCTCATTTTGGGCTTGTGCATATTTTGCAAGCTTCTACAATGCATTACTTTACTTGTAATTATGCATATGTTTATGTGTGTGTGTGTGTGTGTGTGTGTGTGTATGAGTATACTTGTAAGTCAACAAAACACGCAGAGTTGAAGACGACGACGACATCAACAACGACGCCAAATCGATGTGGGGACATTGTTAATGGCGTCGACTGCGGCGCACGTCTGGCGCTGCCAGTGTCGTCGACCAGACGGAATGGCAGGGCAGCTAAAGCCGACGGTGTGACGCCAAACAATACTCATACTTAAACACACATACACACATACACATAGTCGCAATCATATTCACAGTTGTAACGGCAAAATGGCAATGGCAATTGTTGCCAACTTAAGGCAAATAACACAAAAGTTGCCAACTAACTCTTTAAGCAAGACTCATAACGAGCTAACGAACTTGGCTGGTGTTCGCTGGCAGCATGTTGACAACCTGCAAACGAATGCTTGATAGCAACACGTACACACCCACACAAAGAGTTTTTTTCTCTATCTCTCTCTATCTCTCTATCTCTTACTTACTTCTGTCTATCTATCTATCTCTTTGTACTCTTACACTCAAGAATGCTTGACAACTGCTCTTATGGCAAACATTGCAATTGCATTGCACTCAGTTCAAGCATTGCTCAGTCAACTGGTCGAACAACATGTTTGAGCTTTTCATGTTTGCAACATTTTCAGTTGATTTTCTCTTTCTTTTATTTTATTTTTAGTGTTCTTCAAGCCGTGTGCCTGTACATGTCTGGAAACGTTCTTGTTCCTAGTAATATGAGTCTCATACCGCAGACTAACCGTTGGATTGAATTCTTTCAAATGTATCGCCAATTGCCTGTGCTCTGGAATGCTTGCGATGATATCTATAAGAATAAGGTCCTGAAGAAGCAGGCTTATGAAAAGCTATTGGTATGCTATCTGAAGATCGATCCAAGTGCTAATGTAGATAGCATGCGGCGTAGAATGAATGGCATAAGGACATGTTATCGCCGCGAGCTACGCAAAGTGCAGCGCAGTGAACTCATTTCGGAAAATCCGGAGAATGTCTACGTGCCACATTTGTGGTACTTTTCGGAGTTGTCGTTTCTGCGTGGACGTGATCAACCTGCAACTGATGCAAAAAAGTTACTTTGGCATGAGGAGACCACTGAAGAATCAACTGATGAATTGAATGAACAGGCTGTAAAGTTTGTAAAAGATGTTTCAGATAATGAAACAAAAGTTAGTATCTAATTTGCATAGCTACAAGTACATTTCATACGATTCATTAATTAATCTTCATTATGCAGTTTGCAGCAAACTTCAAAGAGCCCAATGGATCACCAAAAGCAATGGATCAGACAGTGACCACCATGGCTGAAACACTCTTTGAGAGGCCAACAGAAGTCTGTCAACCACAATTGATGCACAATGTGAACGGCAATCAGCCAAAGGATGAAGCTGCCATCTATTCAGACGGCTGGGCCACTTCATATCGTAAATTGAACGATAGGAATAAGCTGCTTGCCAAGAAGGCCATTGAGGAGATATTTATACTGGGGCAGATAAATAAATTAGAATTTAGCACTGTGAAAATGCCACACTAAATTCTTTTGATTTTCGCTTTTCATTATTATTAAATTTGACTTATCATGAAAAGCTTTAAGAATTAATGAGATAAAACATTTGTATTTTTGAATAATAAAATGAATAAAGGCAAGAATCTTTAAAGTAATAATCAAATAAAATTCTTTTATTAAATCACTTTACTCTACAAAGCTTCTTAAATGAAGTTTCTTGGGGTGGAAAATCAAAGAAGAAGCTAAGTTCTTTTGGTTTTTAATAAAAAGTAACACAAGACATTGCTGAATGCTATGAAACTCAAATCAAATGCTATGTTCTACTTATTGAACTGAACTTTAGGCTTGTAAATCGTATATATTCCCATATATAGAATAATTTTTTTGCACAAAAGGATTATAATCTGATCTATTATATAGTATAGAAAGAAAAGAGACAAAATGCAAGAGAGAAGGAGACAGTTATAGCACTCTCGCCCACTCTGAAAAGGAGTTTAAATTGCGTTTGCTTTTTGCATTTTATGGATACATTTATTGCACTGTAAGGGAAATTTAATTACTTTTTTTAGATGACGAAAATTCGTATATATATATATATATGTATTTTTAAATGAGTATATAGGAATATATATATATATATATATGTTTGTATATAGAATCGGAAGGGTAGATTATTTACGCAGCTTTATTAAACTAAAGCACTTGAAAGTAATGCACTCATCGGTCTGTCAACTCTCAACGAGAAGAGACTTAATTACATAATAATATGTGCGTAGAGTTGTCGCATAAATCTCTCAGGGGAGGGTTGTTTAATAAATGAAGCGGCATTGAGTAGTCCGCGAGGGTCGCATAAACTGTTTGCATTTGCCTCATTGATTGCTGTTGATGCCACAGCTTCTGCTATTGATGTTAATTCTAATGTTGATGCTGCTTTTGCTATTGCTGTTATTGCACACGCGCCCATAGTCAATAGTACTAAACACACACACACACACACACACATTGTGAACTGTAAAACGACTATGTCAATATGGCGCCCCCAAAATTTAAGTACTCCCCGAATGAGACTAAAGTGTACAACTTAACTTTGGCTTATTGCTGTTGTTGTTGTTGTTGTTGTCGGACTGGATGTTGTTGTTATCGTTGTTGCTGTTTGGCAAACACGCAATTTTCCAATTTTTGGCATTGCACGTGCAACGTCCAACAACAAATAAATAAAAGAGAGAGAGAGAGAGAGAAAAAAAAGAAAAGAAAACTAAACGACAACAACAGCAACAATCAACAAAATTAAAATTAAAATAATAACAAATTTGAAAGAAGCACCGCACAAATAATTTACTACACCACCCACCCCCTTACACCCACACCCACTTACCCAGGCCATAACTAAGTCAAGCAAAAGGAAAGGAAAGAAATAAAAGAACATAGAAGAAATAAAGAAAAGAAAATGAAAGGAAATATTTGCGTTCAATGGAAAATTTTCCATTACCTCATCAAAATAATTTCAATTTTATTTGATTTTCTTTATTTTTTATTTGTATAAATACCCTAACAGTGCGTACTAAAAGTCAATCACTAAACATGTTACATATATATATATATAATCTATTTCTAAGTTGGATTATTCCTAAGAGTTTCTGGACATCAGCTTAAAGTCATATTACACTGTTATAACATTTCTGCCAAAACCTGATTTTGTTTGGGAATAATGGTATATATTTTATAGAGTATATATATTTTATAGAGTATTTACGCTTCGTTGTACTTTATATAATTATATCTGCTTGTTTTCTTCTTGATTTGTTTAGCATTTTTGCCTGCTTTTTGATTCTTGTATCAGATTGGATTATACGAATAAAATTATAAAAACGAATATTAAGTAATTTGTCTGTGTGTTTAAATGTGTGTGTGTGTGTGTGTTTGTGTGTCTGTGTGTGTTAGAGTGGGAATTTTTTTATATCTTTGGGAATTATTTTAACGCTTGTTTGTTTATATAGCGCAACAAGTTGATGTCTGGATGAAATCTGTGGATGGTCTTTTAGTTAGTCTGTTAGAACTTGTAGGCGGATCATTTGTTGGAATGGCAAGGAGAAGTGGCATGGACAGGGGTACGAAATCGTATCAGATCGGTATGGAATGGATCGTATCGGCAGTTTGATGATTGTTTTTATAATGCTTAAAGCAAATCAAATTTGCGCAATAGTCCCAAAATAATATTCACTCATTGCTCACTTCCTTTGGCCATCAGAGAAAATAAATCAATATACACTTACTTATATATAACATATACATATATTTATATATATATATATATCGTAATATATATATATATATCGTATTAGCCAACTCGCAACCCATCATTGCCCCAGCCACAAAACAAAAAGAAAAAAAAATTCCCCTCTTAGCGAACGCCTCCCGCGACAACAACAAATTGGATTTGTTGCGCCTTGAAACATTTTTTCTTCTGCTTTTTTTTTTGCTTTCCTTAGGGGGTAAAAGAAGACGCCAAATCCATTAAAAGAAAGAAAAAAGCAAAAAAAAAAACGGAGCAAAGGGTATGCCAAGGTTGTGCATAGCAGGCACAATATATACAGATATATATATTCTTTAACAACAATCTCAGATACCATCAGAGGTATAGGCTGTAATATTGATATATTTTATTGTGATTTTATTTTCAGATTATATTTTGAAAATACTTTTTCCCATATGTCAGGATAAAGGGTTGTTGGTTTTGGAAGGGGGTAACCCAGTGAAGAATATGCTCCTAACAAATGAAGACCTCCGTGCTGAGTATATCTTTCCTAGAGAAGGCTATGTTCGTACTTGGGGATGTATTCCTAGGAGAAACAACTTCAAATCAGAATATCTCCCCAGAGGAGGACATCTCCCGCTAGCTTAACTTGAGCAGCATCCATAAAATAATCACTTTGGACCTCTTTTTTCCTTAACTTCGGTTGGGGGGGCAATCTTCTTCCTATAATTCATTCTCAACTCGAATTTCGGAGCATGTTTTCCTCATATTTATAGGACATCCTTTAGTCGAGCAACGACTTTTGACACTTACATTCCTAATTCTCTTCATTCAACCATTTCTTTGCTTTTACCCCCTTTTTATTCTTGGTAAGTATTTATTGTGAAAACGTTAAGGAAACCGAGAAGTCGTCGAGCTACACTTCTATTCTCCTTCTATTCGCTCACTTCTGCCTTTTCCCCTTTCTTTTCATTTCTTGTTTTTTTGTTTGCCCCTTTCGTTGTTGTTTTCTATTTCGTTTGTTGTTGTAGCTACTGTAACTTTTGTTGGCGTCGTCGTCATTGTCGGTCCGCTCCACCTCCAACTCCGCTACTATACACCATACTCTTCATCTCTTGCCACACCCCCCATTCAGCCGCTTGCCTTCATTTCAGCGAACAATTTGCACACTTTGGGCGCCTAATCAAGTAACCCGAACACGTTCTTTGTTAGATTTATATGGAAAATATTTTTATACAAGAAAACGCCCCCTTCCACCCCCTCCTCACAGCACCGCCGACGGCCTGTGCTATGAAAGTCCTGCTGTGCGGCAGTGGCAAAGCTTTGGCTTGCACTTTTGGCCTTTTTGTTGGTGTGGCAAGTGGCAAGTGGCAAGTATGTGAGTATCCTTCGTATCCTTGGCTCAATTCTTATATTATTTTCCTTCTCTCCTTTTTTGCTCCTTTTTTTTTCTTTCATTTTGTTTTTTTCTTTTCTTTTTTTGGTGGGTTGGCGACGCATCGCCGCTCCAAAGTGATATTTTACATATTTTTTTTTTATTATTTTTCCCTTTGCTTCGGCTCACTCCTTACCACCAACCCCTTCCCCAACATGGTACCTCCCGCTACTGCCATACATGCTGCTGCTTCTTCCGAAAGTCTTTTTATTATTTTCGTATTTCTTGTTTCCTTTTTTTGCTCACTTTTTTTTCTTCCTTTAGGTTTTTCTCCCTATTCTTTCTTTCTCTTTTTTTTCTCCGACATTTTTTTGGTTGCTTGAATTTTATTACTTTACGCTTAAGTGTGTGTTTTAGCTGGATAAAAAAGTAAGAAAGAACAGAGAGAGCGCACGCGAGAGAGAGAGAGAGAGAGCTAAAGAACTAAAAGGACCCTTTATAAGATGGCCAAGCAGCAGGCAGCTCCCTACTTCCATACCCCCATCCCTTTACTCGCTTCTGTGCATTGAATTCAACTGCAGTTTTCCACTGCCGTGGTAATTTCTGCCTTAAATGAAAAACTTTCCGACGATTTTTCTTCACTTTTCTTTCACATGCCACACCCACAAACCGCCCACTGCCGCCATACACCCAAAGGAAAATATTGATTCTTGAAATTATAAAGAGTTTAATTCAACAAATACGGCGAGAAAAAAAAATTAGAAAATTAAAATGGAAATGGAGATGGAAATGGAAATGAAGATGAAGATGAGACTTAAGATGAAAATGAGTGGAAGACGTAGTGAGATTTTGGGATTAACTTAGATGTGGAAGGGTTTACCAGCTGCCACCATTGCCACCATTGCCGCCGTGTCCACCTTGGGATGACCAGCCGCCGCTGCTGCTGCTGCTGGCGCTGGCGCTGTGTGCGGAGGACCAACCAGTGCTGGCGCCACCACCCGAAGACCAACCATCGCTTGGTGGAGATCCAGAGGACCAGCCACCGTTGGCAGGGCCACCAGCTGACCAGCCACCATTGGACGCACCACTGGGTGACCAACCACCAGCATTGGGTGCACCGCCAGAAGACCAACCGCCACTTGGAGCACCACCTGAGGACCAACCACCGCTGGGAGTACCACCTGAGGACCAACCGCCGCTGGGAGCACCGCCAGAAGACCATCCAGAGGCATCACCATTATCTGAGGGGCTTTCCGAGATAATTTTGAAGATCTTTACAGCAGTATGAGCATCGCCACCACCAGATGACCAGCCTGATGAGCTGCCACCACCTGCTGACCAGCCACTACTGGAGCCACCATGTCCTCCATAGCCGCCAGAGGAGGGTTGCTGAGTGATGACTTTGATGATTTTGATCTCTTGGCCTGGAGAGCCGCCAAAGCTGCCTCCTGCTGACCAACCGCCAGCACCACCACCGCCACCACCTGACTGCCAGCCAGCACCAGCACCGCCAGCTCCAGCATCTTGCCAACCAGCCTGAGAGCTGGGTGCCGTTTCGTGTATAACTTTGATGATTTTGATATCGCCGGAATCGCCGGAATGATGATCATTGCCATGTCCATGTCCATGTGGATCACCACCACCGGCACCACCGCCACCACCGCCAATATAGCCCGCATGGACCACTGCACCAATTGCCAGCAAACAGACAAAGATTTTCATGTTGTTCGTTGATCTGATTGTGATGAGCCGAAGCATTGAACTGATGCCAATCCCAGTTGAATCGACAGCTTTTATAGAGCATACCTCTGGCCTTGACGGGATCCACCTCCAACTCCAGCCTCTATTACGCAGTCCAGCCCCCGAGCGGCAGCTGCCAACGCCGGAAACCAAAGCGCCAAGTGCAGTCACAATTCACCAACAGCAACAACAACAAAAGCCACCAACAATTGCCGGAGGCGTCCATGTATACAGCTACCACATCGTGATGCTTACCAATTGGAAGCTCAAGTGGCCACCAAGCAAATGGCAAAGCGAAAGCGTGGCCCTCGTAGAGATGCTGATAATGATGATGCATATGATTATGATGTTGATGTAGTCACCTCTATGGTAGCACTCGTAGCTCCCATCTCTCATCTGCCCTCTCCAATCTCTCATCTTTCATCTCCAATCTCTCATCTTTCATATTGTAATAACAAACTTCAATTGTTTGTTACCATTTGCACGAGTTGCTTTTGGACTCCAAAGAGAGGGTTGACTTGATTATATCATACAAATTTATAGGTCAGCTATATTGAAATATATTGGAACAGCAGGGGAGATATATGCAATATTAACTGGAGTGCAGATAATAGTCATTTGGGTGCACCTACTACATATTAGCTACACCTCTTCAAGATTACCTTTACATACGCTACAATGGACTATTCAAGCTGGTTTAGACAAACAAATATTAAGTTTGACTAACGATAGTTGTATTGTTAGATAATAAATCGATATATATCGATAGACACTTTGTCGTACACATTTCATAGGGAAATGCTTCGAACTCACACAATATCCACATCATTCGATTTTATTCGCTGAGAAATTAACTAAGGAACCTTCGATGATTTTCTTAGTAAATTGTTAATTGCTTAAGTAGAATTAATTGATGATGATTATGATGTATATGATATATATGATGACATTATAATTTCAATTAACAATATTCAGTATTCATTGGTTTACAATGGGATTTCATCTGACAATTCCTAGTTAATTTACATTGGGATAGTAAGAAAACGGATGGACTTGGATGTGGGCTTGGATTATGCTATAATAATGATTGTTCCTTTTCATTCAGGAAAAATAGAGAAAGCAATCCAAAGATTTAAAGTTCTCACTATAGGAAAACATATTCATACATTAGCTGGGACTCGAACCAAATATGTCTCCACGAATTACCAGAACTCTAAGCTCACTTTTGATAAATTTTTGCATACAAGTAATACATTTGATTAACATGAACAGATGAGCTTATATAGCAATATATATATATATATAACAGATTGCTTAATATTACAATATAAACTCCATCAAATGTGATGGTATGTTGCAGTGTATAAAGTTTCTCTTTAAAAAAGAAAACGGAAAAGAAGCAAATTAAATTTTAATTGACTTAAATATAGACAAAATTATTTTACTAAGAATAATACTGTAAATCGTTTGATATTCATACGGAGTTAAACATAATTGGGATATAAGAATTATAAATAATTATTAGGAATATTAAACTGCTTCAAATTGTAGCTTAAAAATCGATTTAGTATATGAATAAAATATTTTGTTTATAACAATTTCTTGCAGTGTATTTGTGTAGTTGCAGTAATTAAAGGCATTTAATGAATTGCCTTAGTTTCTTGTAGGTTTGTTGCTCTATTATGTAAGACGAGTACAAAAACAATCACTTTCGACACTTGAAGCTGAAGCTATAACTGAGGCAGAGGCAGAGGCAGAGGCTGAGGCTGAGGCTGAGGCTGAGACTGACTTCGTTTTTAGTGCATTCGCGTCGTAGCGTTGGGTAGATGATTAATGAGTGTTTGCACAAGCCGTTGGAGGGTCTGCAGGGCGGAGTGCAGGTGTTGCGTGGAAGAGAGTAAAAGAGAGATGGTGTGAGAGAGGGGGGAGGGGGTGTTTACGGTTTTCGATATGGCCCTGACATCGTTTTTGCTTAAACAACTCAGCGGCTACCGTTAAGAGTTACGCAGTGTGCGGCATCCTTAGGTACATTGCGCATACGCAGCGTGCAACGAATGAGTGAAAATGTGTGAATGACTGAATGAGTGAATGATCGTATGAGTAAATGAGTTAATGAATGAATGATTAACAGCATACAGTACGCTTAAAGCAAATTATGAATATCATCGATCAAGCAAAGCCCATTCACAGTTCACTGTAAAATTTTCAGCTTGGAAAGTGTTCTCAATGCTGCGGCTCATTAAAGATCAACGAGACGAATAACGAACAACAGCAACAACCGCAACAACACCAACACCAAACTTAATGACGAAATGAAATCAATTAATCAATTTGTTTTGCCAATAAATATGACTAAATATGGCAACAACAATCTAAATGATAAATTGTTTTTATTCTGCCTTTTTGTTTTGTTTTTGGTTTTTGGGTTTCTTTTTCTTTTTGCATTTTTATTCTATCAAATAAATTCAATTAAATAAAATTTGGAAAGATACAAAAAAACAAATAGATAAATACCAAAAACAAAACGTAAAACAATATTAAAAATTTAAACACAGAATAAGAAAAAACAAAATCGAAAATCGAAAAACGAAAAACAGAAAAAGAAACAAGAAAAATGTTAAACTAAACGTGGAAATTTTTGCTCGCGTTTGGTATTATGCCAGGCACGACAAATATGTGTTTATGCCACACCCCCTCCACACACACATTCACACACACACACACGCGCTTATACACATATGGCTTACCCCCTTTTTTGGGTGGCAACTGAACTCAGTTCACAAATTGGGAATTTTTGCGCTGTAACAAAAATCGGAGCAGCGACGCGTGCAACATATTTTTGTTGTCAGATTTTGGTTTTCCTTTTTTATTTCGATTCATTTTTTCTTTTCGATTCTTTTTTTGTTTTGTTTTGTGGACTTTATGCAACATGTTGCAAGCACACGCGTTGCTTGAAAATAATAATAATAAAACAAAAACCAGAGAGAGAAAAAAAAACAATGTTACCGCTGTCTGTTTTGTTGCTGTTTATTAAATTTTGCCACGCTGACATTTTGACGAGTGCCGCAAAATTTCGTTGCATATATATATGTATGTGTGTGTGTGCGTGTGTGTGTGTTTTTGCAGCGAAAATAAAGTTGCAATTGCCACAAAATGTTGCTGGGCTCGGCATCAAACGGCGTCAGCCTGTGGCAACCTGCCAACCAAACAGCTAACCAGACTTCCTAACTTATATGACAGCCTCTGAGTCCCATTCCCATTCCCATTCCCATTCCCATTTCCAATCTCCAATCTCCAGCCCAAACCCAATGCTCGTCCATTCTCAAGTTGGTCTCTTACTTTGTGTTTGGTCGCTGATTTTTATAACCTAACAATTTAAAGCTTCGTCGCTTTTCACGCTGCTCATTTGTTGTGATTTTGCACTGATAGTACAGTGTATACCCTCTATAAAGTAAGCGTTGCACATATGCTGGACTTAAGCTGCATTTAAGTTGGCAGTTTTCAGTAGACTAAAGAAAAATGTTCTAAAAAGTTATTCTCTCCAGTGAAACTTTCATATGAGCCATATGTATACCCTGTAAAGAACAGTCCTTTAGACTGTAGACTTATTTGCTGGCGTTTAAGCTATGTCAAGAATACGTTAGTTTAGTGATTACTCTGCTGCATAGAGCTGAAAGCTGCTTGACTCTTCCCACTTAATCTACTACAAGTGTTAAGTTTGATATAAGTTCTTTTTGCTTTTTGATTGCATGTGCTTGATTTAATCGATATATATCGATAGTTTTTGTTAACAAAATAGCACTGTTACTTTTTCTATATGTTAGCTAACTCTATTGAGGCTATTCACATTCATAATTCCTTCTCATTCCAATTGTTAACTTTGAATATTAGTTTCATTTGCTTTTTGACTGTATTTGCATGATTTAATCGATATATATCGATAGTTTGTTTAACTTAATAGCACTGTTAACTATTCTATATGTTAGCTAACTCTGTTGAGACTAATCAAATGCAACAAATCCTTCTCATTCCAAGTGTTAACATTGATATAAGTTTCCTTTGCTTTTTGACAGTATGTGTCTAATTTAATCGATATAAATCTATAGTTTTTTTTATCTGAATTACACTCTTACTTGTTTCTAATTGTAAGCTAACTTTATTATGGCTGTTGACATGCTACAAATCCTCATTTCAAGGGATAATTCACTTTGCCCAAAGCATATGCTTAGCTTTGAGGGTTTGCTGTGTGGATTTCCTGCTTAGAGATCAACAGATTATCCTTTAAGCAATCCTTGTATATGGTTTTTACTGTATAAGGATCCATTTTACTATGCTTTAGTAAAGCTTGTTACATTGTTTGATCATTTTCTATAACTTTAAGCAAAAGCTGTCCTCCATACCAGGATATCTTGCAGTCTTTACCAGTTGTAGCTTGCAGCACTTAAGTGCACACTTAAATATATTTCTATGTTTGTATGTGTATGTGTATATGTATGTGTATATGCATGTGTATATGTATGCATATATATGTCTGCACATAACCATAATTTTTGGCACCTTTGGCTCACATGTGAGGCAGCTCTTTGCAAAACGTTTCATTTGACGATCTGATGGTTTGTTGTCCATCTGTCTGTCTGTCCGTCTATCTGCTTGTCTCTTACTTAGTTTGTCTGTCTGTTTGTTGTCTTTTGTCTATTTTGTATATATATATATTTTGTTTTGCTATTTTTTTGGGCGCTGGGGATCGTGACATGTAGCTGTTGCAACAATTTGCGGCTTGGCGATTCACTTGCCGCGATAACATGGCCCTAAATATGCACCAAAAAGGCACTCAAAGCTCGCTCTTACATATGTCGTGAATACAATCTGAACTATAGTATATATATATATATATATATATATATAACTAACTATAGAGCTGTTGACATTTAAGTAAAAACATACCAGTTGACCTATTAAAATGGTTAAAAACATTTGGTAACAACAACAACAACAACAACAACAACAATACTAACTGAAAACATATGTAAGTCAAGTGGCAAACGGCAAAACTCATTACGCAGTTGTTCGCGTTGTCATTCGATTAGCATAGAAATCGAATAACTTTGTACTGTTATCGTCGATTGTTGTAGTTGCTGTTGTTAGCTGTGTTAACTGTGTTAGCTTACATGTTACTCTTGCTGTTGTTGTTGTTGTTGTTACATGTTGCTGTTGCTGTTGCTGTGTGTTACATGTTCTTAGGCTATTGCCAATTGACTGGCAGACAAGTCGATCGTCGGCTTAAAATGCGTTCAATTTTTTTTGTTTTGTCTAAAACTAACGGCAACATTTTGCACGTTTACTTTAACCAGCTGCCCAATTGTTGGTCCCCCCCCTCCCCCTAACCGAACAGTACCCCCTTTGCATTTACATGTCATGTGTATAAAATTATTTGCTTATTGTTAAGCATTCGCATTTGCATTGACTTTGTAGAAGTAATTGTCAAACGCAATTTGATTAACCCATTGAAATTTGCTTTTGAATTGCTTTTGTTGACAATTCGAAGCCAATTGCTTGCCGCTTTTAACCCATAAGATACTAGCCAAGTTGAGCAAAGATCTAATACATATGATACAAGTACGCTAAGTAAGCCAGGGTCTACAACTTAAAGACTTATGGCTAAAGATGATCAGTAGCTAATCAGGATTCTTATTTGACTTTGATCTATGTATAAAGTAGAAGGATAATTGGCAAAAAAGATAAGAGTTTAAAAAGCTTAATGAAGGGGCTAAAAAGGATACAATTTTTGTTTATATTTTTACTTTTAAACTGCATTTCTATGAGCCAAGCTTAGATCCTTTTATTGATTTCAAAGTTTGCCTAAGGTAAGGCCTTGCGAAATATCCTTGAGAGTCCTGCATAAAATTGACATTATAGCTTATGGAATGTAAGAGAGTATAAGCTACTTTTAAGCCAAACAACAAGCTTGTGGCAACAAATAGAACCTCGTTTATCATTACACAATTGCCTCTTCAGTAAGGCTATGCTTAAGGATCATTAAAGGATCTGCTCTGTCCCCCACAATGCTTAAATACAGATTGCTCTCTTTTTTTTATAAATAACAGCACAAAAGTTTACTGTGATCAGAAATGAGCATAAAGAACTTGCATCCCTAAAAAACTTACCAAGGATCAAGCTAAATGATATGAGACACTAAAAACTTATAGCAAATATCTTTGTGTGGGGCACTTTAGGCCCAGTTGGAACTATTGAGAACTGCTTTGGATTAAAGCTAACTCCACCCTGTTAGCTGTCTTTCTGATTGTAAATTGTCACATGCATCGATACATACTCACACACACACGCATATATATAGACATATATATTTATATTACGGATATATATACAATATATATATGTTGGCATTCCTCTAGCGATTGGATTTTGATTCGCGTGTGTGAAGCTCGTAACTCGCTGAGTTATTAAATGTTTTTGTTCAGTTTCTTGTTTGTAGTTTAGTTGTGTCGTTTTGCTAGTTAGCTAGAGAGAGGGGGAGGGGTTGGAGGGTGCGACACATACGCGGCGTATGCGCAATATAAAAATAGTTATACTTGGCGGCCTCTCGTCGCATTCTGGTTACCCGTGTCACATTCGCTTTTCGTCTCAATTCTGCAGACAAATTGCGCAGCATTGACAGTTGGAATTTGAGTTTTTGATTGACAACTGTGCCGATCAATTCGAGCCAACAACAAGTTAAGTATCGATACCACACAATACATCGATACCAATAGCACAAACATTAAATCTAACTCTGACCAAATTTACAGCTTCAAGCGGCAATTTTGCAAAGTTTATTTTATTAAATTTTGAATGCAAAATTTTTTTTCTCATTTTTTTATCTATTTTTATTTAGTTGTTTTTCTTTTGTTTTTGTATTCAGTTTTTGTTTTTTGGTTTTTGTTTTTTTGTTTTTTTTTTTTTTTTTTTTTGTTTGCGCAACCTCGACAACAAATTCAATTATGCGGCGAGTGGAAGCGAACACGGCTTAAGCCAGAAGATAGAGCAATATGCCGTTAGGCACCTACACGTTACCAAAGCGACTTTTTACAACAACAACGGCAGCAACACAATACTACAACAACAGCAGCAACAACTAAAATATTACCCAGCAATAAACAGCGACAAATATCAGAGATCAGACGCCCCCTTCGCGTCAATACGTCAATGCCAAAGCCGAAAAAGCGCCAGAAATTAAACTCAACTTGGCAAAGTGAGCGACGTGCAGCAGCAGCAATAGCAATGGCAACAGCAACAGCAGCAACATTAACAGCAACAACAATGCAGCAATGCAACTTGTATAAACGGGGCATGGCTATCATATATGTATATATTTATATATATATATATATATATGCAATAGATCTAACCGATTCGAATGTCTTGTGTGAATTGGAGATTGCCAAAAATATATATGTATATATATAGATATATATATATATATAGATATATATATATATATATAAAAGAGACACAACAAACAACTAAACTTAATGCTGCATAGCAAATTAAATTGCTGTTAAGCTTCAAGTGAAAATCAATAGCAACAGCAACAGCAATGAAAATGGCAACAACAACAACGACAACAGCAACAACTACTGAGGATTGGGAGAGCTCTGGATAAAGAGTTAAAGAGAACTTGATTGCAATACCTCAGCTGTTTCTTGAGGCGATCTGCAACGCATCAGCTCTGGCCACTGATGACGCTGGCCAGCCGCAACTGTCGCTACAGGTTTTCAAATCTGGCACATTAATTTCAAAGACAAATGGAACGTATATCAAATGCAGCCTAAAGACTATGAAATACACTTCAAAAAAACAAGGAGTTACTCCATAAGCTAAGCAGCTAAAATTATGTCTAAAGTTGCATGAAATTTAAGGTAAGCTTAAAAGGAAAGCACAACTTTCTACAATAATTAACTTAAAGTTAGTATATATATATATATAATATAGCGCATATTCCTGATCAAAATCAACAAAAACAAAACAACAGCTAAAGATCTATTTAAGTATACATATGTGAATTATATAATTCATAACCCAATCAAGCAGTTGACTTTTTTATGCATAGCAAGCAGCTTTTGTCAAGGAGCGAAACATTGCTCATACGCAGAATTTTGCTTGAAAAGTTCTTATAAAAACATTGATTAGTTGCAATTAAGCAATTGATATAGGTAGCTGATTCTTTATATAGATATTTAGTATATATATATATATATAAATATATATTTATACATATATACATAAATGGAGAAACTATTTCTATTCGCTATATGAGAAGCAACTTTGGCAGCTCTATATAGTTTATATATTGAATAAATAGTATTAACAAACTGCTAGTTTACCGTTATATTTGATATGTGTAACATAGTTAATATACTCTTTGTGTTAGTGTAGCAGAGAATCAGAGAAACAGTTAAACTTTAACTTGGGACCACCTTGTGCGACCTTCTTTTCTGATGCCGCCTCGTCAAGTAGTATAACCAAAACCATAAGCAAAACCCAATCCAAGCGGCAACAATTACCAATAACAGCAACAACAACAACAGCAACAGCAACAGCAACAATAGTAACTATAACAACAATAATAATTATGCCAAACGCCAATAGTTTTTAGACCCTGTTTGAGTTGCCAAAAAAAAAAAATAAAAAAAATAAAAAACAAAACAGACACAAAACTACTCGGATACTCAGAGATAGACAAATACTCAAAGACTCGA
This sequence comes from Zygothrica quintamaculata, assembly GCA_037044455.1. Classification (NCBI taxonomy): domain Eukaryota; kingdom Metazoa; phylum Arthropoda; class Insecta; order Diptera; family Drosophilidae; genus Zygothrica; species Zygothrica quintamaculata. The sequence continues at coordinate 64,986 of JBAMBS010001235.1, forward strand.
TACTCAGCGATCGCAGTGCCATTTGAAAGTTGTGCAAAACGAGAGTCAAAAAAGTCAGTTGGCAGCTTTTGGAGAACAGGGGTTAAGTGAGGATGTGGGGCAATGTGCTAACAGTAAAGGGGAGGCTGGTGGGCAGCTGCAATTTTACAGAGGGGCCTTTCCTTTCTATTTTTTTTTTCGTCTTGTGTTTTATTTTTATTACTGTTGTTGTTGTTGTTGTTGTCTTGTCTTGATTTGATTTTATTTTTTAGCTTTGTTATGTGCATTTATGTATGTCCGTATGTGTATGTGTGTGTGTGTGTGTGTGTGTCACTTGCTGCGAAAGTCCGGCAAGTTGAAAGTTGAACACTAAATTGAGCAACGGGTCGCAGATTTTCACACAGAAATAGCCCCAAAGGGTAATGGCATATCATCATTAGCACTGCTCAAATCCCTAGGAGGTCTTAAAAACACATTAACAATTAGCCAAAAGAGAGAAGTGAATGTCTTTACATTCAAGAAGAAGACAATATTATTCAAGAAGAAGAATACATTGATCCACAAAATGAGGCAAAATCAATCAAAGACTTGCAATAAACAGATGAGTTGATGCATATATATATATATATATATATATATATATATATATAAATATTATTGTGTACTATAATATATAATCTCAGATATATATATAAATATATATATCGAATTGTACTACATCGAATCGATCTTGCATATAATGTATACACTTATATACTTCAATCTAGTCTCAGATTCTGTAACTGAAACTAATCAATTGAAAAACGTTTTAATTTATGCCTATTATTAATATATATATATTCTGATTCCTTAACACATATCGTGGCTTATGTAACTGGGATACTAAGGTATATAAAGAGTTAATCGATCTGAGGCTTATCAATTGATTTCTTAAATCCAACAAGATGTTTCTATTCAAGGCATTTGCTTTGGTCCTTGTCAGCGCTGCCCTGGCGATGGCCTGCTTTGAGCCACCATGTCCCACCTGGGATAGGTCAGGAAAATAGATATTGTGCGATATATAGGAAATGTAAATTTTATAAAAAAATATACTTAATAAAGAATTTGTTGTGCTAATCAATGAAATTTATTCTGTTAAGAAACTATCTGCATAAACATTGAAGAGCACAACAAAAGCTGTTTTCAAGTGCCTTAAGTGATGTCATTATTAACAATAGATACTGTTCCAGGATCGAAGCATATAATAAACTTATCCAATGTTTAGTTTATAGCTAGTAGATCTGCCACAATCCTATCTCATACTTGCATCAATGGTAGATTGATACACATAGAAATAATCTAAAAACAATCGAAGCTAATTTATAGTTGGATCTGAGATATATAACCATATATATATAGTTGCATTTAGATCAGCATTATATATGCTTGTGGCTTCTGCCAATACTCTAACTATGCTTAACCACAACTCTGGTCATTGTGATACTCGTAGCAGAAGTTCAGCTTGAAGGTCGTTGCAAATATTAAGTATACGCAGAGTAAACGATTGAAGCGTTTTATATTTGTTAAGAAAGTGCTGTTAGTAGCTCAATTAAACTATATAGAGTATTTGGAATTATCTTTATGCACTTTTAACTAACAGAATGATGAACTCTTAAGACTTAGTAAGAATTATTACGTATAGAATATTTGAGCTTTGTTCTAGTGTACTCTGATAGCTATAATATGATTTCGCGCTGTGTACTTATGTACTGGGAGCATCAACAGAGATGCGACAACATATTGCTTGCAACATTTAAAGCTTGTTGCAGGCCAGCAACAATAGCAACAATAGCAACAATAGTAAACAGTAAACACTTTGCTTCAGTTGAAGACTGAAAAAGATACTCGGCACAGATAATTTGCCAGCAGTGCCAAATGTAATCCGCCATTTAACCGTCTAACGGTAAGTCAAAGCAAACATAAATATGCGCAGCAGCTACAGCAACAACAACAACAACAACAACAACAACAACCAAAACAATCCAGCAGACAAACATTTTCCTCTTTTTCGTTAACTGTTTCCACTATTTTTCATCCAAGTGCAGCGGCAACAGCTACAGCAAAAGCAACAGCAACAACATCTACAACAATAAGCAATTGACGGCCTATGGGGGCGTGGTGTGAGGGGCTAAAAGTGAGAGAGTGTATAGGTAGAGGGGGGGAGGGTGGTTAAGGTGAAGTAGATGTGGATGTGAGGTAAACGCTGCCAAGTAAACAAACAACTTCATGGGCGACGTGCAAAAATTCAATTGCTACAAGTCAACGTTGTCGTTGTTGTCGTCATCATCAGTTGTCGTTGTTGTTGCTAGTATGTATTGCTGTTGTTGTTGTTGTTGTTGCTTCTGCTGCTTACTAAACTCACTGCCTAAAGCATCAACTGGCAACTTGCAAGCTTGCAGCATGCAGCAACATCGACGTCAGCTTCAACGACAGCGTCAAGTTTTATGCATTTGTCAGGTTGCAGCTAAGGCGCCTATTGCCTCCCAGTGAAAAGACGAAAACAAAAAAAAAAAAATAGAAAAAAAAAATAATAATAATAAACAAAATAAATAGAAAGAAAGAAAAGAAAAACAACAAAAACAACAGCAGCAACAACAGAAATTGCCGTAAAATGTCAGTCAGAGTCAACGGCAGCTGCGCAGTAATAGCAAAACCCCCGCTCTCTCCTCCTCTCTCTCTCTCTCTCTCTCTGTGTTCCCCCCCATCTTTTTAAGTCACCACCCCCAGCACCATCCACCCCTACTCCCCTGCCATTATAGTCCAACTCACTAGCTCCCATGCCACAGATTTGTTTTCCCTGTTGCGCTTTCTTCCACCAAGACATTTGTCTGTTTGCCACACAAGTTTGAAGTTGATTTTCGTTTTTGACAAGAGTTGAAATGTATCTTTCACCAGCCTAAGTCTCTCTCTCTCTCTCTCTCTCTCTCTCTCTCTCCCTCCTCGAAATGTTGCTCATATGATAATATGTATGCCTGTGAACTGAACTCCAAGTTTCCAATTGCATTTGCAATTCTCTGTTCATAGCCCAAACATCATTCAGAATGTGAGTGTTGCTGCTGCTGCTGCTGCTATTGCTTGCAACTGCAACTGCAATACAGCTTGGCCACTGCAGTTTCTCTGCTTCTGCTGCTGCTCCAATCGACGCTCCACTTTTTAGAGGCAACATTTTTTATGCTTCAACTAAACAATCAACTTTTCAAACTGTTTTTGTTTTTCTCGTTGTATTTTTTTTGTCTTCTTCTGCTTTTCTCGCTTAATTTTGTTTTCCTTCTTTCTCTCTCGCTCTCTTCATTCCTTTCTCTCTCTCTCTCTCTCTCTCTCGCTCTCCACGTTTGCTATTTGTTATTGTTGGCCCGTTGTTAGCTGCACTTTTTGCCGCGCGCAATGTTGCATTCCGCCACGCATCGACCGTCAACTGATACTGAACCCTCCATCTCCATCTCCATCTCCATCTCCATCTCTCTTTCTCTTTCACTCTGTTTCTCTGTCAAACTTATATATGAGTATGCGCGCCCAATTCAAGCCTCTAACTGGTTGGCATAGACCCCTCTCCGCTGTAGCTCATCCCCGCCACTGCTCAAGCAAAACCCCCTTTGCCATTGGCAATGCGCATCCATTGTAAATCCGCTAGGCCAAACGGCGGCGATGAGGAAGCGTTTTGTTTAGCTTGTTGCTGATCGCTGTACGTGTACACAACTAGACAGAGATACAGAGATACAGAGAGAGAGAGAGAGAAACATATATAGAGAGAAAGAGAGAGTAGAGTAGTAGAGTGGAAAATAGAGTTAGAAAAGAGTTTGCTGAAGTGGTAGAGAAGGGTGAGTAGCGGGGGGGGGGGGGGGGGGGGTGCTGTGCAGCTGTAACCAAGCGAATAAACAACATTTGATGCAGTTTCTCTTCTATTTATTATTGCCAATGCAATTGACTTATTGTTGTTGTTGCTGTTCTTATTGCCATTTCATCGATCTGTCGAACAACAACGGTTTCAACTTGGCTTTCAGCTATTTCGCTTTGGTTTTGGCCACAGTTCAGCATTTTCTGTTGCTGTTGCTGTTATTGTCGACACAAATTGCCGCTAACCTTCATGCGCTGACCCCCTTGCTTAGCCGAGCTAAAACTTGAGTCTTGTAGCAACCAACCCACCAACCCACCCCCCACCAATCACCAAACCCTTCTACAACAAACAAGCTCAACTCTGTCTATAAACCCTCGAGCAATGCATAACATAATGACAGCTACAACTGTATTATAATATGTCTAAAGCCGCATATAGATATCATTTGGGCCTGGCAATTGTCGCACAAAATGTCAAAGTCAATTCAAGTAAATAATAATAATGCGATTAACAAATAGATATATATATATATATATATGTGCACAGATATCTGCATATATAGATACATATAAAGATATATATAAATACAGGGTCAAAAGACAATCTATAAATGTCTATTGAACAGTTATATTAACATCAATTACCTTTTCGTATTGTTAACTCTCATGTATATACCAATTACAACTTGGCTAACAGCTCATTTGATACACTCTGATACCTGCATAGGGTTGCCAGACTAAATGCATATAATCAATGCCTTAACTAAGCGATAAACAGGTTTGAGCGACCAAATACTATAATCCCTTCAAAGCCCTACGTGAAAATGTTTTGTATTTTATGAATCCAAATCAACTTGCAAACAAATGAAAACTAATTTCTCTCTTTATTACGTATATTTAAGTATATATACATTCGATATATATCGCATGATAACTAGTCTCCTGCCATATTCCAGTCAGGCATCTCCAGGGCAGCGCTGGCAAGGACTAAAGTAATGGACTTAAATAGAAACATATTGTGGGAATTGAGAATTCAATTGTTATTCATCAGATCGATATAGTGTTTATATATCATAAAGTCGGTTGCATAAGCAGCGATAAGTCTTACGGAATCGGTGATATATACATATACATATATATATCCATGTATATATTTTTGGCCCCTTTGCCTTCTGAAAAAAGGCTAATAAGGAGCTAATGGAAATATGCAAAATCGAATAGTATGTAACAGGTAGAAATAACATACTGAGACCCCATTAAGTATATATATTCTTGATAAGGACGACTAAGTGAGTCGATCTACCCACGTCCTGCTTCTCAGAGACTATAAGAGCTAGAGCAACCACATTTGGAATCTAAATTCAGATTACATAGTGGTTTGAAATTTAGCGAGACCGGGAATGATGGATTTGCTATTGAAGTAGCATGGTGACAATTGGAGTGGTTCTATATATATATATTTAAATATATAATATAAGCTGTAACTGTTTCCATTTAATTAGTTTTAAATATTGAATCTTAGTTTGGATTGAAGTTAAGCTTAAGATAACAGCTGTACCCTTCAGTATATCTTAATTAAATAGAATTTTATTCTGAAACTACCAGAAGTTCTGAAGCATCTGATATATATGGCACTCTAGTATAAGAATGTAAGTTTTATATATTTAAACTTAGATGGATGAATCTACCAAAGTTGGGCGAGCAAACTGATGAACTGTCCTTTGGTAAATTGTGAGAATTTACCATATTTTGGTCAGATTTATAGCTGCTGAGATCAAATCATAGTTGATCTTCAATTTTAGTCAGGTTTACGAACATATTTCTATAAAGAGTGTGTAATAGGTCACATTGCTCCCTGTTGTTTAGATCAGCCACCTGCCCCCTGTCGTAATATCAGATTGACATAAGTGATAAAGAGTTAGAGCTGAAATGATGATACACCTATTCCATAACTATAATATGCATAGTATGTCAAGTTGCTTAAGTATAAAGTAAAGATATGTGCCAGGGGTGGCTGGAGTTGGAAAAAGGAATACATAGGCTTAGGCTTATTATTCAGGAAAGAAAAGACATACCTTCTTATAGGTATTATTTGTAAAAGTAGTTCTATAGGGATTCGTATATTAAAGCTATATGAATTCCGTTTCAGTTTTTAAATATATCGATAACAAAAATGTGACTATATTATATGCTTCTTCTTCTTGTTTTAATACTTCTTCCTCATCTTGTGATTTAGAGAATATCTAAAAATAAGTTTAAAGCTGTTCACTTTTAACATTTAAAGTAAGAAAACAGAAAATAACCAAAGAAACTGTCAAAACATGCAATACAAACAGCGCTTAACTCAACCGATTCGATAATGTCAACACTTAAGATATATTTGAACGATTTTAACGATACATTTTAATACCCTGTGGGCAAGTTGCAAAGCTCAAAGGTATATCATAACGAAGTCTAATATAATATATATCAAAGTAAGAGAGACATGTTAATTGATTGATTAAACATTGAACGACCTCAACGAACTCAATAATTATAATTGAAAAGTAAATGAAATTTGGTATGTAGTTAGTAGCTTATATAAGTATATAATTTATATGTACAAATCTGTGCATACAGGGTATATAGAAGTCGTATTATAAGCATAGGTGAATGCTTGATTTTATTTATGTTGCGAAGTTTTTCGGTCGTTTTGTAGTTGTTTATTAATTAACAAGTGACCAAATATGCAAATTAAACATGTGCCGGTTGGGATATGGTGTTCGATTAACAATTTTGAATATATATTTGGCTATATATCTTAAGCAGACAGTGAGACAGAGATAAAGTATTAAGAAGGAAAGATAGACAAAAAGACAGAGAAGAGAGCAAAAAGCTGGGCTAATCATAACTCGCAGAAAATAGAAAATTATAACACGTTGCTCTCAAGTCAGTCTATCTATCTATCTAACTGTCTGTTGGTCTGTATGTCTCTTTGTCTGTTTGTTTGTCGTTTTGTCAGTTGTTCATAAGCAAAACTGGCACAACAGAGTCCGAAACAAAGAGCAACAGAAGGCTGAAAGAAGAAGAAGAAATAAAAACTATTTACAGTTAGTTGATTGTACCCATTTCATTTGTGAGCTTTTGGTTTGGATTGTTTTCCCCCACGAACAAGACAAGTCCACAACAGACAGACAGACACACAGACAGGCAGACAGACAGACAGATAGACAGACAGATAGACAAACAGATAAACGGACAGACAAAAGAAGCCAACGAACGCATTGCCGCTGTTTCCAAAAGAGAAACAAAACCAAAAACAATCCGAAAAAATCTTATATATATATATATATAGTATATCAAATTACTGGGATCTTCATCCGAGTAACAGTTGGATTGGGCGAAAGAGTGAAATAGAGAGAGAGAGGGAGAAAGACTGGTGCGGGTGTTGGCAGCTGTAGAAGTGAAGAAAAAAAGAAGAACGCAACTTTTGTGCTGATGAAACCGAATTATGAACCAATTTACAAATTACCAGCGCACGCGGACAACCCAGAAACAGTTGAAGAAATAATAACCCAAGAAACAGTCGAAGAAAGAGTGAAAAGCAACAGTCGAAGAAAGAACCAAAAGACATAATCGAGCTGTGTATTTGCCACAGATTGAGCACCCTATGGACAGCACTTAAAGAGCTCTGGGAAGTCTGGAAAGCCAGTCTGAATGTCTGTGAGACTCATTTCTATATAGAATGTGTATGTGTGTAAATATATGTATGTGTGTGTGTGTGTGTGTGTGTGTGTGTGTTTGGGTTGAGGCTAAGCCGCGTTTTATTTTTATATATTTTATTTTCATTTTATTATATATTTTTATTTATTTTTTGTTTTTTTTTTGGTCTACGCCCTGTTCTAGCCAGGCTTGAAGCCATTGACCAAATAATGAACCTCGAACCCGTTGCCGGTACCATTTGCACTTGACGCTTGCGTTTATTAAAAACTTCCAGTTTATATACCCTCTCTGTCTTTTATACTATATAATTATTTGTCTCTCTCTCTCTCTTTCTATCTCTTTCTCAGTTAACATCGTTTCACTACTTAATCACATTTTGCTTTAGTACACATATCCGTCACGTTCTTAGCCTAATAGTTTCTGATCAATTTTGCTTTTGTATTACTTTAACCTCAAATTACCTTAACTAACCGCTCGGCTACCCATAAACCTTGCAAGTACCTTAATAATAGAATATTATTCAATAATCTTATTATCAGATATTCAACAGTTCAGTTTACCTCTCCCCCAACTATATATATCAATTATATATAATATACATATACATCTATATAAAATTAGCATAATAATTTGATTAAAGTTGGAGTTAACTTTTAAATCTTACAAATAGTTAATCCACTCAATTGAAGTTGGATAATTTGTAATGTGATACCTAGGATTTTGTTAGCCAACTTTAAAATGCATTAAATTATATAAAGTTCAATTTTGATCTAAAAGGTATCTGATAGTTAATACATATTTAGTTTTCATTTATGATTTAAAATCAATTTGAAATTTATTTATTTAAGTAAAATGCATTAATAGTTAATCAATTGATTCAAAGCATCTAAAAATCAACTTTGTATACCAGAATATTATATAGAATTTTAATATAATTATTTATTTATAAGAAGAACAAAATAAATAATATATATAAATAAATAAATAGTAAATGCTTTTAAAATCAGATTTTTTTTTTTTAAATATCTGTAAATAATGAAAAGATTAAAATCAGATGAAAAATTTTTAAGTTTTAATGTTTTCAATTATTTGAATTTTATTCGATATTTATAAATTAGAATAAATTTTCTCATTAGAGAAAAGAAATCATGATTTATGATTAATAGAAATATTTTTCTAATATAAATAGATCAGTATATATATAGTATAGCAATTAATCTAGTTTACCAGAAAGTAAAGTTAATCAATCGCTTTTGACTCTAATATAGTCTGAATCGGGTCTGAATCAATTAGGTCTATTGCGATGGCAGCTTCAATCAATCTTTTGCACCAAAGGCGATCAATTTGAGTGACTGGAAGATTAATTATATTACACTAGGCAACATATTTGTAGTACTTTCTATTCGAAATTTCAATTAATAAAATTTAATATTAAATTATTTTAATATAATTATATTTGTTTATTAATTAAATATAAAGAAGTTAAATTTAAAAGCATAATTAATTTAAGAGTTTTTGGCATAGACACAAAAATTATATAAAAATGTTAACACTAACAAATAATTATAGTTTTAACTTATATATATTATAATTTATAATTATTTTACATGAGAAAACTATTAGTAAATTTTAAAATATTATATATTTTATACAAGATTAATTTTATTTATTTTTATATTTTAATTTAATTATATATTTCTATATATTATAATTTATAAATAATTTCCATTTGAAAATTATTAATAAATTTATAATTTCTATTTTAAAATATTATATTTTATATATAAAACCAAATTATTTATTTTTAAACTTTAATTAAAAATTATTCATTAAAATATTTGAAAATTTATTAACTGGAAATGGTAAAATTTTGGTAGCAGTTTTTAAAGAATTTAAATTGAAATACAAAAAATTGTTAAACTCTTGCTGCATAGTGTTATTGATGTTTATCTGCGATTGCAGCTGCCACTTCGAATGTGTTTCTCATTCTGCTTTAAACTCTCTTACTCTCACACTCTCCCCTTCTTTTCTCTTTTGTTCAATGTGGAATTTAGTGGACATTTGGATGATCAACTTCAATTTGAACTCCTGCTCCTGTTCCACCTTCAGCTGAATGTTCCAGTGCTTAGTCCTTTGTCTTTGATCTGAATTGCGTTGTTTCTGATTATTTGAACAATCTGTTGCCTTTGCTTAAATTTTTTTATTTTATTTATTTTATGTTTATTTTTTTGTATATTTTTCATTTTTTTATTTTTGTTTAATTTTTTTTTATTTTGCTGCTTATTTCATTTGCCTTTTGCGCGCTTGTCGTCGTTTATTGTCTTTATGCTTTATTTGTACATTTACTTGTTCATGTATCATATTCTATATACAAATTTCTATATATGTGTATGTGTGTGTATCTGTCTATGTATGTGTGTGTGTGTGTGTGTGTGAGTGTGTGTGTGTGTGTGTGTGTGTGTGTGTGTATGGGCAGTTCTTGGAAACTGCCGTCTACATCTGCTTCTGCCAGTGGCTTCTCCTCTGTTCACCTCGCGAATTCAATTAAAATGCCGGTCGAACTGGGCTTCAATTCGTTTGGACTCCACTTCCAGCTTCAGTTTCAGCTTCAGCTTCAGCTTTAGCTCTGTCTTCCACATCGTCTTCGTTTGTGTTCTCACCCCCTTCCCCTTGAACGTGTCTTAAGCTATGTCGATGTCTGTTGAACTCCAGCTGAAGCAGTTATTCAGGGCCTTGGTGTACGTTCTACGTCTTTGGTTAACATTTCAAGTATTATTAATTTGTGAAAGTTCTTGCCACGCCCACTAACGTACGGGCCATGGCCAGTAACCATCAAAAAGGTATAAAACAAAAAACAAAAAAAGAAGAATAAAATAAAAAAATTTATATATATATATATATATATATATATATATAACAAGTAAGAAATCTATAGTCGGATGAACTCGACTACAAAAATCTCATTTTGCCCACATACAGCTCTTATAGTCTCTGGCGTTCATACAGACGGACGGACAGACGGACTGACGGACGGACAGACAAGCGGACAGACGAGTAGATAGCAGAAGCACATGGCTAGATCGTGTTGGTTAGTCGTCCTGATCAAGAATATATATATACTGAATAGGGTCTCAGATGATTATTTCTACCTGTTACATACTTTTCAATTTTGCACATTTCCAATAGCCCCTTTTGCCCCTTTTTAAAGGTAAGGAGGCTAAAAATGAACCTATAGAAGGTACAAAATGCCGACACCGACACTGACACCAGCAACATCAACAACACCAATAACAACAACATCAGCAACGACACCAACACCTGCTGTGGTTGCCGCTGTGGATTGAATGCTTCAAGTCAAATGGTTTAGTTTGCTGTTTTGGTTTTTATTTGTATATTTACCTAGCGGCAACAAGCAACGGAACAACAAGAGCAACAACAACAACAACAACAACAACAACAACAACAACGGCAATAAATATAGCAACAAAGCAACAGAGCAACAAGCGTCAAAGTTGCCCCAAGTTCAGCTTGCAACCTGCCACATTTGAATTTCAAAACGCACACATTTTGATTTTGTGACGCCGATAAACTAATTGGCTCAGTCTCACGCTTTTATTATCACCATTCGCCCCTCCCTCCCTCCGCTGCCACTAAGGTGTTTTCTTGTCAAATTTGCATATATAAAAAAACAAACGATGGGAAAAGGGGAGGGGCAGATCTCCCTCCTTCTACACTACATTACCATATAGCCTTGCCTTGTGCGACATGTGTTTAATGTTACTCATCGAAGCGCTTATCAGAGCAATTTAGCTGATAAGATACTGCTCCACTCTCTCTCTCTCTCTTTCTCACTCTCTACCACTCTCTTTGTCCGTATCTGTGTGTCCGTTTATGTCTATCTATAACTCTTTGAGTCGACATCAAGTTAAAGTCAGTGGCATGCAACTTGCAGGTTGCTGCATTGCATAATCCTTGCCACAGTTATAACAAACAAACAAAACTTGTTTGCCGTTTGTTGCCCATTTGTTGTGCCTCATTTAATAATATTTTCTTGTATTTTTTTGTTTTTTTTTTCTTATTCTCTCTCTCTCTCTCTCTCTCTCTGTCTTTCAAAAAATTAATTCGCTTAACAAAAAACCAAATAACAAAAAGGCCCACGAAAATATTATGTGACTGTTGTCGCTGCTGTTGCTTTGGTTTTCAGATGGCAAACAAAGATACAAAAGGCGCAGATACAGATACAGCTATAAGCACATATACATACACACACACACACACACACACACACACACACACACACACACACACACAGATACAGATAAAGATACATACATATATGCGTGTAGGTTTGTCCATTTGTCTGTCTGTTTGTTCGTCTCTTTAGACTCGCCCCCACACCACATCCCCTGTCCAACCAAGTGTCCCACTGTCCGCTGCTCATGAGATTGCTCATTGCGCAGTTAATTTGTTCATGCGCTCAATGCGTCAATACAATTTGACTTTCACTTATTTTATGCGACCCATTGCATGCCCCCAGTTCCACTCTAACAATAAGAGTTACGAAGCTTTTGCTTGCTTTTGACTGCTGCAAGGGGTTAGCGTTGTGTGAGGGAGGGGGGAGGGGGTGAAACTAACATCTGAGGTAGCTAATGGTGGCCAGAGGGAGGCAGTTTGTATACAAAGTCGTCAACTTGCCAGCTTATTACGCAATTGAGTGTAAAACTATTTACAGCTAACTTTAACTTGGCCAACACACACACACACACACACACACACACACACATACGCATACACATACATATAGGTGGGTTGTAATGTGGTCAATATTCAGTAGACCCTATTGACACACAGATCTAAATATTTACGTTCTTGTGGCTTCTCAAGTCTGAAAGCTGTTGACTCTCAAGTGATCTTCACTGGCAAGAAACGAGTAAATACGGAAATTACTGGATGAAACGCATATTCAATAGATTTTATTTAATCTAACTAATTAACTTATTTAAGCAATAATAATATTATATAAATAAATAGCAGCTTTAACAATTAAGTAGCAATTATCGATACTTGATATCGATAGATGCAATCTATTGTCAGCAAGCTTCATTTAAGCTCAACTCTTTGTCAACAAAACTGTTTGCAGATGCAAGAAACTTATCGAAAAAGTTATACATATTTAGATAAGTTAATTTTTATTAATCAATATATGTTGCATTTATCGATAGACAAGATATCTGTGGTTTCCCTTTTAATTCATTTTATATTATACAAAAAAATTTAGATCAAAAATAAAGAAAACAAAATTAAAATTAAATAAAAAATATAAATTAAAGCTAAAATCAATTAAATTACATTCAATTTATATTAAATAGTTTAAAGTAAATAGCAAAAAATAAAATAATAAAATTTAATAAAATTAAATTTATTATTAAATTATTTAAATCAAAACTAAATTTAATTAAATACAATAAAGCACAAGTAAAGTTGATAAAATAGAAATAAAAAAAGATATTAAAAACAACATATTAACTGAATAATAATAATAAAAAAAAATTTTAAAGTATTTTAAATCATATTTTATTTAATAAAAAATATGTATAAAAATTAAAAAAATATAAATAAAATAAAAATAATATAATATAAAAAAACATAATATATTCTAATTCAAGATAAAAATATATAAAATAAAATTTTAAAAATAAAATAAAATAAAACCAAAATAAATACAATTTTATTAAATAATTATAAAATGAATTATAAAATATAGTAATACATATATAATATTTATTTATTAATTTAAATAAGATACAAATTAAAATGTAAATTAAAATACATTAAAAAAGTAATATAAGTTTTTGTTTTAATTCTAATTTATTTTAAAAAAGTTTATGTTAGATATTGATATTAAATTTTGTTTTGAATAATTTGAATTAAATTAAATTAAATTGAATTAAATAATACCTTATATAATAACATAAATTAATCAAAAGAATTTAATATATTATGATAATTAAATATAATAATAAAATAATATTTGGAAGATAAGTTAAGGTAATAATCAATCTTACGACCTCCCTTAGTAGAGTGTTTCCTCTCAGCTTTTCTCTTCCGTAACAACTGCTTTAGCTTTAGATACAAATTGACAACTCTGATAAGAGGCTCAGAGCTATGTTTATTTGCTAGCACTATTATAATGATCTTTATTTAGTTATATACTATTTGTTAATAAATAGTTTAATATTAAGTATGTCTTCGATTATTATTAAACTTGTTCGGTTGACCCACAACAAGAGTCACCCAGAAGAAGAACCCAATTAATACCTGCAGTTACAACGTCAATTCTTTCTCTCTTTCGCTCTCTCTGTATGTGAGTGTGTGTGTTTTCTCAGTCTGGCAGTTGGTAATCGAATGATTCAGCGGTGTTGCAGCCACAACAGTTATTTAGCCTAAACAGCTTCTCAACTGTGCCACAACCAGCTACAGATACAGATACAAACAGCGGCAGCAACAACAACAGCAACAGCAGCAGCAGCGGCAGCAGCATTGGGTACAATCTTATAGATACGATTTCTTTTAGGTTTTGCTTTCGGGTCGCAGTTGTTGTTGTTAGCCCCTTTGCCTTTTGAAAATAGAAAAAAGGGAGCTAAAGTATGCAAAAGGAGGAAATTATCATTGGAGATCCCATATAATATATACCAGATATATAGGCAAGGGGTTCTCGTAGTCGGTTAGACCCGACTATAGCTTTTTTACTTGTTGTTGTTGGTGTTTGGCGCGCGCAATTGATGTTGTAACATGGCTACCACGAGTGCAACATAGCTCGCCCCTCTAGCTTCAAACAGCTCCCTCAGTCTGCTCCCCTGCGCCCCTTCATATGCGGCAGCTGTATAACCTCCCTCTGAACTCCCCCAAATACACAAAATGTGTGACATAATCTGTGCAGCCTTCGATGGCTATAGCAACAGCAGCAACAGCAGCAGCAGCAGCAGCAGCACAAGCACCAACAATATTGTTGTAGTTGTTGTTGGTGCTGCAGTCGCTGTCTCAGTCATTCAATAAGTCAGTCAGAGTCAGCACCGAGTAGTTCAATGAACCGAAGCCGTGTCGCTTTGCCTTTATGTACAATAACCAAAAACAACGCACCGAACAACAGCAACAAACACATCAGCAACACCAGCAACGGCAGCAACAATAACAACGACAACTTAAATATTTTGCTGCCGAATATGTTACAAATTTTGCACAGCGTTTGTTAGTTTTACTTCGATGGCGATGGCGATGGCGATGGCAGCTTTGACTTGGACACAGATTCGGACTTGGACTCCGGGTCTGTCTCTGACTCTAACTCTGCCTCTGGCATTGCCTCTGTATTTGACTCGCTGTGGCGTTGGCTGTGAAATCACTTACTGGTTTTTTTTTTTCTGTTTTTTATTCGGGCGGCAACGCCAGCAACATCAGGCGACAACAACAACAACAGCTGCAAATTTGTTGCCCTCGTGTTGCTCATTTGGCAGCTTCGCACCTTTAGGAGACAGAGGCAGGCGGTAGGTAGCCCATTGTCAAATTGGGGACAATTTCAACAATATTCGCGAAAGATTTCGTAAAACCAACAGCAAAAACAAAATAGCAACAACCTCATTATTTTTTTTCCAGTGTATTTGCAATGAGTAATAAAAAAAAACTTTACAGCTATCTAATGATATTTACTTAAATTCCCTTTAAACATTCAATTTTATATATATATATATATATAAATTGTTAATTCTCAACAAGATATGGCCTAAACCAGACTTAAGTCTGTAAAGTTTTTATAGCAGTAAAGAAATTGAATGTTAAATATTAATTTTTAAAGTTAATTTCAAAACACTTTTCCAACTATAATTAATTTTATTTTGTTATTAAGGAATGATACATCAAATAGATAATCATAAGAAAGATCTATAGTTGGAGTACTCTATATAAATATTAACCACTTTGAGAGTAAGTTTTAACTGTTTCAACTGCAGCTCTGCAATTGATTCAATTCTTTCTGAATTGGCATTTCTAAATAGAGCTTAATATATTCTTTAATAGATAGATATTTAATACATTAAAAATTAATAATAATTTATTATTAATTGTTATCATATTAGCCATGAATAGTTGTTTTAAATATAACGAAAAAATAATAATAAATATTAATAAC
This sequence comes from Zygothrica quintamaculata, assembly GCA_037044455.1. Lineage (NCBI taxonomy): Eukaryota > Metazoa > Arthropoda > Insecta > Diptera > Drosophilidae > Zygothrica > Zygothrica quintamaculata. Next base: position 80,722 of record JBAMBS010001235.1, read on the forward strand.
AAATTTTCATTTGCTTAAGAAAAGTTTTTCTTTTAATTTTTTGTCAAAATTTCGCATGAAATTTAATTTTTTCTTATTATTAATTTTAATTGTTTATTTAATAAAAAAAAGGTTTATTATTTTTATTTTGAATTTTAATTAAAATTTTAATTTGTTTATAATTTTTTTTAAGCAACTTTGGCAATGAAACAACATTGAGTTGTCAGTTGAATCAATGCCTTAAATCTTATTGACTGTTAAGTGTTGTATCAATAATTATTTACAATGCGACTACCAATGTCAGGCCAATGAAACGGACACATACACACACACATATATATATATATATATATATATATATATAGATAGAGAGAGAGAAAGAGCAAGAGGGAGTGCGAGCAGAGACAACATTGACAACAACATCAGCATTGAGCTAAGAGCAATCATAATTATTATAAGACCTGCCTCGAGTCAGTTTCAAGCGGTTGTTTGTGGCTTTTTCACACTTTTGTTTATGGAAAAACTAATGCAAGACGATCGTTTTATGTTTATTGTTATTGTTGCTGTTGCTGTTGTTGTTGCTGTTGTTGCTGTTGTTGTAAATTGAAAAACATTTCAAAATAATTGTTGAGAAATTTGTCTGGCCAACAACAGTTGCTGCTTGGCAATCCAAAGAGGTGCGCAGGGCTGTAGCATACCAGAGCAATTACCAGACAGGGATAGCAGCAGCAGCAGCAGCAGCAGGCAGTAGTCTTCACCTTAACTTGCTGATAGCTGCTCTTCTTTCCCTATTACCCCCTTACTACATTTGGCCAGCATTCAACAGTCAGTTGTTGGCTTGATCTGCAACCTACCCTCACCTTCCAACCCCCCCCCCCCCCCTTTAACCCCCTCTAAGTTGCTGTTGCTATCTTTCAGTTGGTCGCTTAATGACCCTATTTTAATTTGAAGCTTCGCTTCAACCATCGCACTTTGCGGAATTTACATTATATACGCCGTAACGTCTGCTCTCTACGCATACACATATACAGAGACAGACAGACAGACACACGTGTACACACACACACACACACACACACACGCAGACATTTTTACATATATTTTTCCCCAGTTGTTTGGCTTTTGAAAGGCGCCGACAAGCGGCGTTGACTTTTGGACGCTAATATGACGACGATCTTGGCCTTTGGGGTGCCGGGCAACAACAACCAACAACCAACAACAGCAACAACAACAACAACAACAACAACAGCAATTCGAACACTAAAGGAGCCTGATACTTAAAGACAATGGAAATTTATTCGCTGCTGTTGTTGTTGGTGTTGTTGCTTTAGCTTTTGGCAAGGTTGTTTCGTTTCTCTTATGCTGAGAAATTAGCTGCTTCAGTTATTATTATTATGCTTGCTGCTGTTGTTGTTGCTGCAAGTTATTGTTGCTGTTGCTGTTGTTGCTATTATTATTGTTGCTGCTGTCGCTGGACAGGCATATCTATATACGATCGTCACTTCATGTTTTAGCTTTCAGCTTGACTCTGGCTTTATATATATATATATTTCTCTTCATCGTCTTTCTTCAGTATTTTTAGCCCCTTTGCATTTTGAAAAGAGGAAAACGAGAGTTAACGGATTTATGCAAAATCGTAAAGTAAAAAATAATCATTTAAGTCCCCATAAAGTATATATATTCTTGATCACGATGAGTAGACGAATCGATCTATCTCTGTCCGTCTGAGACTATCAGAGCTAGAGTAACCCAAGTTGAAACTAAGTCTGAAATATTCTACCCTGACCCCGCAGTGCGAAATACAAGAATATTAAGTATAGTTTTTACCGATCGAATTTCTTTTTAGCACACATAATATTTACACCATTCTTTATCTACGTTCTGAATTTCGTGAAGATTGAATAAAAAACACAGAAGTTATACAACATTAAATATCGCGTTATGCAGCGCGGGGGGCTAAAAGGCGCATGCAATGACTCAAATTGAGTGTAGGATTGTATATATGTGTGTGTATGTCTGTGTATGTAGAAAAAGGGATTATCACAGTTGGGTACACTCGACTACAGATTTCTTACTTATTTTTTTTTCTTTATTTTTGCATCCGCTTCCGCAGCGCTTCTTCTCAGCAAACAGCAGTAGCAAACAGCAACTACAACCAAACAACACCAGCAACAGCAAGAGTAACAATAACAACAGCAATTATTGTATTAGCAACAAAAATGTTGTTCCAAAGGTCTTCGTCTTATTATTGTTGGACAGCCGTTTGGGGCGTTTTCTTCAATTTGACCTCAAAACTAAAAGTTGAAAAAATATTTAATCTAATGTGAAAATCGCTGAAGCGTCGTCAACATTGACTTTGTTTTAAGTTTGTAGTTCATGTTGTTATCGTAGTTGTTGTTATTTATATTGTTGTTGTTGTTGCTGTTGTTGTTATAGTTGCTGTTGTTGCTGTTACCAGCTGCTGATAAAGACAACGACGACACAATTTGAAATTAGCTTCTAGAAACATTTCGAGAAACATACAAGAAAATTTGACTGTTTCTTCAATAAGACAATAAAAGTTATATTTAAGAATCGATTTTAAGATGGAAGATAAAGACGAAAAGTTTTAAAGCAGTTTAAAAAGAGCTTAAACTTAAGATTAATAAGCTTTAAGCTGGAGATCTTTTAATGCTTATTTACTTCTACTACATGTGATAAACTTTAAGATAAAAAATGAGCTTTAGCATAGATTAAAGCATAAAAATCAAAGTTATTGCATAAGGTATGCTTTTGTTGTGTATAATATAAAGCTTTTTATTCGACAGAACTTTAATTTTAGCTAATAGTCAGCTTACCAACTTAAAGGTTGAATATAATGACATAATACTTTTATATTTTATTTATATATTCATTCAATTAAAGGAAACTTTTAAAAATTTAAAAGCTGTCTTCTTTATTAAGATTTAACAACTTGAGCTTTTGTTTTCAATTAAAAAACTGCTCCTTTTGCTGAGTTACAATTAAAGTTTGTCTTTTCAGCCTCATCAAGTTTAGTTTTAAGCTGAATAGCTTTCAATCTGATTTCCTTATATTTATGATTAAATATATACTCCTTCTACTCTTTATTTTGTAGGAAAAATTAAGTGAAAATAATTTGTCACAAATATTCGCACATTTATGGATATTCGAATTTGCATTCGAGTTCGAATTCGAGCTCGCATTTTGATACGAAACCAATACAAATTTGGATTTCAATTCCGATTCCGAATCGCGAGCCAGCTCATAAATCACAATCACGCATACCAAAACTGGCCAACAAATGTCGCAAAACAACACAGATACAGACAGACTAAGAGAGAGAGAGAAAGAGAGAGAGAGAGAGAGAATAAGAGTGGGAGAAAAGGAGGGTGCAGAAACAAAAGCGTATAATAAAAAGTAATAATAAAAGATTTGTTTTATTTTTTCTTGATATTTTTGCATCGATTACTCATACGCAGAAATATTTTCGCATCGGGCGGTAATCAGTCCGTGCGGGGGCTCCAAAGAGACAAAGCGTTGAGAAGCCTGGGGAAGTGGAAGTGGAAGGGGCAGTGAGGTTGAGGCTGCAACTGCGAGTTATGAGTTTCTGCTTATTTATTATATATATATATATATATTTTTTGTTTTTTAGGATTGCTGCGCTCTGTCGCCAGTCACATGATCTGACCACTACCCCACTCAGTTCGCTTACCTCACCTCTTCCCCTCTCTCTCTCTCTCTGTCTGTCTTTGCCTGTGTCTGTGTCTGTATCTGTGTCTGTGTATGTGTATGTGTGCCTCAGCTACTGACCCTCCCCCTTTTGACATATAAATATGAACATGATCACGAGCTCAGAGTACTGAGAACTGAAAGCTTTTGTCATCAACATCATCAAAACATTTGAATGCAATTCGTCTAATTCGGTCGCTGTTTACGGTGATAGATGGGTGTGGGCGGTTGGGTGGTTGGGTGGTTGAGTAATTGGTTGGTTGGTTGGTGGGCAGAGCGCTTTGTACTTGCGTAATTTTAATAAATATTTACATTTGTTTCAAACCAATTTGCGCAATTTGTGCAACTACTTTGACATAACATCGACAAAGGGGAGGGGTAGCCCCACTGAGTAGTGGCGGGCGGCTGTCACATTGAAAGCTGTGTGAAATATACAACAATAAACGAGGTGGGAAACAAAAATTGACTGCAAGACGAATCTTAAGTTTCTTTTCTTACTCTCCTTTCCATTGGCAAAGTTCTAGGCCATATTTCTTAGCAATTTCAGTTAAAATTATATTATCAACTCTAAGAACTATTACTCTTAAATGGAAATACAATAGAAGCTTTGCAAATAGCATATAGTTTGTGACAGGCAACAACTGCTGTGACAACCCTCGCATGCATGCTTCTATTTGTTTTTGTCATCGTTTTGATTTGGCGCGCGCTGCTCATTTTGCTGGCAATTTATGCCATAAATGTTGGTGAGGGGATGTGTGGCGTGAGGCGGTTGGCATATGCTAGGGGCGAACGGGTTGCGTAGGGGGCACTGAGGTGGCGATAGCAAGTATTTTTGCGGGCGGATTCTTTGCAAAAAATTACTTGTCTATTAAAAGTCGTTGATGTTGATGTTTCTGTTGTTGTTGTTGTTGCTGCTGTTGTTGTCTGTTCGGTTGTTGTCAATGCTAAATGCAGCTACTTAAGGCCACAGTCAGCTCAGTTTGCCTGCCTGCCAGCACACGTGTCAGCTGCCTGTGACTCAAATGTAGCATCAATAGCTATATTATATACTGCAAGCATTTATGTCTCCTCCCCACCCCACCCACTCCTCGCACCCCTCGCATCCCATTAATACAGCATGCACCCAGCAACACGCAAGCAGCAACACCCCATCCAGCACTTTGAGTATGTAATGATCATGTGACAAGCAGATGTGCCGATTAACAGATAAGTTTCAATACAAAAACAACAACAACATCAACAACAGCAACAGCAACAAGCAGCCACAACAACAATAACAACAATAACAACAGTAAGAAAACTGCATTGCAGTTATCAGTATCAGAAAAATTTCTGTGTTTATTTTCCGATATATAGTATATTCATTTTCATTTTGATTTTCAATTCAATTGAAGTTGCTTGCAGAGGATTGGAACATGAAAATTTCTATTTTTATCAATGGGATGCAATGGATGAGTATCAGCATAAGTATCAGAATGAGGATGACTCTGAATCTGAATCTGAATCTGAATCTGAATCAGAAACAGAATCAGAATCAGAATCAGAAATTGAAACTTAAACTGGCATAGCAGAATTGCAGCAATAAAAGCAGCAAAGAGAAAAACGTGTAAAGAGTCCCAAAATAGTCAAGAATTCGACTAAAAATTAAGGCGAGAGAGGGGAAAGCAACGAAATGAAATAACAAAATAAATCCAAAGCACTAAAAGAACTGTTTAAGTTTACAACGTATAACGGGACTCTATTGGGGTAACACAGCCAAGAGTAAAAGTGAATATTACTATGCGTATGTGTATGTGTGTGTGGATGAGTTTGTGATTGTGATTGAGATTGAGAGTGAGGTTAAGGTTGAGGGCGAGACCGAGGCTGAGGCTGGGGCTGAGGGCGAGGGTGAGCTACAATGAGATATAAGGGCGAGTGAAAGGGAGAGGGCGTATAACAGACACTTACACATGTTCCAGACAAATAGGAGATGCCAAACGGATAAGCAGATATACCAAGAGAGAGAGAGAGAGAGAGAGAGCGAAAGACCGAGAGGGAAATCGTAGAATGGGGGAAGACTCTTCTCTTTTAGCTCTTCGAGTGCGTATTAATAAAAGAAAGTGCAATGAATTCCCAAATATGTTAAATTGTCTACCAAACAAAGAAACGTATCGAAGCAGGACGAGACGAGACATGAGCTGCCAGGGGTGGAGTTATGGAGCGGGGAAAAAATGCAGGGGGAACAGTTGAGATGAGGCGACGGACCCAACATGTGTGCAACAGATACGCGAATGGAAATGGTATCGGGTCGACACTGAAATCTGTTTCTTTTTCTTTCTTTTTTTGGGATATGGGGGAAGTATTTTTGTTGTTGTTGTTGTTGTTGTTGTTGGGGGTGCTGCTGCTGGGCCACTGGCATGGGCTGGTCGCGCATTCAACAATGCCCGTAATTAAAATTGAAGTGGAGGCACTAAATTTAACAGCCCTCAATAAGGCTGAGAGAGGTTGAGGGCAGCAGCAATAACAGCAGAAGATGGAAATGTAATGCAGTTGCTGCTGCAGTCGATGTGGCTGTTGATGCTGTTTTGTTGTTGTAGTTGCTGTTGCTGCTGCTGTTGCTGTTGCTGTTGGTGCTTGCCACAAGTCGCACGAGTCTATTTAAACAACGATAGCTGACGGTGCGCATCAAACGAGGGCGCACTGTACATAAATAGAGCACAAGACCGATCGTCAATTGTAATAATATACTCTCACAACTTCAATAGAGACCATTTAAACTGAACAAGCAACAAACAACAGGCGAACAACAGACAAACAACTTCAACAACAACTGAACAACTGAACAACTGTAAAGTTGTTGCCCCTCATGCAGCAGATGGCAAAAGATACAGAAAGTCAATCTGCATGATAAATATCGTGGATAGACATTAACAAACATCCCCCCCCAACAAATGTCAAAGACCCCAAAAGCAAAACTTATTTCTAAATCAAAAGGACACAAAAGAACTAATGAGATGCAGCAACAGATTTCTATCTGGAATTTCATTACTTAACATATATATATAAATATATATTTATAAGTATATATCTAAGATCTTAATTAAGATTCTAGAATGCAACTAAGCATATGCATAACAATAAGAATGTAATTGAACACAGAGATCAACTAGATATTAGACTGAATGTTTTCATATATATATATAGAAAACTATCTAGTCTAACTGCTAACTGATAGAACAAGAGTAAAATATAGCTAGACACGGGTTTCCACACAGTTAGCTATAAATGTGATTAGGTATAATTTGATATAGGCATTAATGTAAACAAATATCATCAGATGTGGTTATAATACGATTATAGTTTATTATAGTTCCATATAGGAGCAAGTAGTGCTAGGTATGAAGGCGAATAGGTCTAAATTAATAAAGGCATAAATGAAAAAAGATATGAATTGAGTTCAATTTTGGTTTTAATAGTTCGATAAATAGGTATAAATAGATAGAGATATAACTGTTAAAAGATATGAATTGAGTTAGATTGATTTGTGTTATAGTTTTGGGTATAAATGTTTGATTATAGTTTACTATGGTTCGAAATAAAAATGAGTAGTATTAGGTATAAATGTAAATTGGCATAAATAGTTAAAGGTATAATTGTTAAATCATGTGAATTGAGCTAAGATTAATGTGTGTTCGATATAGAAATGCGTAATATTAGGTATAAATGAAAAAAGATATGAATTCAGTTAGATTATAGTGTGTTATAGTGCGATGTAGAAATGAGTAGTGACATATATAAATGTTAATAGGTATAAATAGATAAAGGCATAAATGTTGAAAGATATGAAAAGATGTAGGTATATTATCAGTATAGTGTGCTGCAGATCGATATATGTATATATAATAATAGGTATAAATATTAATAGGTATAATTAGAAAGGGTGATTCCTAGATTAAAAAATGAAAACATATGCTAAATATTCAGTTCGATTTACATGTGAATAGGTTAAGCTATGAATTGTAAATTGGTGTAAATATCAGTGGATATAAATGTATTTTAGTAATATATTTAATAATAGATAGAGGTGATAGAGGTATGTAATAAAATACAATTAATTTGAAAATAATTAAAGTTGGTAAACATTAATTGTAAATAGGAACAAAATTATATAGGCATAGATCGATTATAGTGTACAGTAATACAGTTTGCTATCAATAGAAATAGGTATAAATGTGCTTCAATATATGAATGAATTTATAAAAATATGTTTCAATATAGGTATAAATTGACGAATAAGTTGAATAAAGCAAAACATGAATCGAACATGAATCGATCATTGGGATAATAATAATATAATAATAATGCTTCGTATGAATAGGGATCCAATTGAAATACAATTAAGAAAAGTATCGATACTGTTGATATTTAACATATAACACATTGAATAAATATATTCAAATGGAATCAAATAAATAATTGCAATTCATTCATTCGACACACAGACATAGTGAATAACAACGACTCTATTTTGTTGCTATTATTAATTGTCTGTTAACATAACAGAATGCCAAGTCAGCGTAACAGTTTTGGGTAATTAACTAACTTAATGATAAGCAATTATTAGAATTTGTATTGAAATATTAACAATTGAATAACTATTTGTAAGCAATTAGAAAAAAAATTATTATAATTACAAAATTAAATATATATAAATATGAATGATAACTTTAAGCTATCATAAGCAAAAGTTAAGCTCATAAAGCAGTCCTTCAAAGGATAAGAGTTTAGCTATAGAACTCAAATAATATAGCTAATATATAAGTTACTTTACTAATTGTAGTATAAATAGAACTAAAGCTATTCTGATAAACCACAGTGCAATGAACTTAGAACAAATATATCTGAATGTTATCAAGTTATAGTGAAGACAATAGGGAAACTTTAAAGCAAAAGAGTACCAATAGAAATCTATAAAAATTCACAGAAAGTCTTAACTGCTGGTTAAGTTCAAGTAGCATAATATTCTATATAAATAAGATCTGTTTAATAAGTGTTAATCACTCAGAAGTTGCCTTAAAGTTTTCTCACAATATCTCATATATATAAATCAATAATAGGATAGAATACTTCAAGTGATAAGCTAACTACCAGATAAAGTAACTTATATTTAAATTATATACCCAAAATATGCATTAATTAACAAGTTGCAGTTTACATAAGGAGCTTGTACAAATCATAAAAGAAATTCTGTAACATATAATATACAATTGTGTCTATATGGGTGTATGTGTGTGTGTTGATGTGTGTGCGGCAGCCTTTATGTATATTATGCAAATTGAAATTCCTAACATTAATTTCCAACCTATTGTTCACATAGTATTAACCATCAGTTGCAAGCTGGAGATTGCAAGTTGCAACAGTTGCCACTGAATTCCTCTTTAAATTTTGCCTGAGCCTGAGAACTGTATAAACTTTTGTAATCCCTGAGGCGTCTCAAGGTCATCTCAACGTTGACTTGTGGCGACTCCAACTTGAGTTAACTTCAGTTTGAGTTGAGTTGAGTTGAGTTGAATGCATAAATATGCATGCTTATAAGTATTATTACATTCATGTTTATCTCTAAAATGCCCCGCCTCTGGCACTCACATTTACGCCTACGAATATGAGTAGATGTTGATGTTGATGTTGAACTATGAATGCGTTTGTATATGTGCCACTGTGTGTATGTGTATATGTGTGTGTGTGTGTGTGTGTGTGTGTGTGTATAGTACAAGTTGATGGCACATTCGTAAATAGTTCATTGCTCCGCTTAGAGCGCGACTTGGCGAGACTCTCAATGGGCAAAAGGGAAGGGCAAGGGCCCAATGTGTGTATATGTATTGAGGCAGCTGAGACGACTATAACACATACATACATACGTTCACACATAGATCTATATGTACATATATATATACTCAAATACACACACGCGCCTCGATGACTGCAGTTCATAAATCTTGGCCCTTTGTACTTAGCTGCTCGACTTGAAGTTCGTTCGAGTTGTTGTTGCTGTTGCTGTTGCTGTTGTTGGTGTTGCTGTTGATGTTGTTGGTGTTAGTGTTACTTTTGCTGTTGCTTTTGCTGCTGCTGCTGTTGTTGTACATTGTTTCACTTGGCGCGCAAGTAACAGACTTTTATCTACAATTTTATTATGACTATTTTAATATTAAACTAATGAATGCGTCGCGGCCACGCCGACTGTGACTGTGACTTTACCCGCAACCCCCGTGACAACTCCTTCATGTTCCTCCCGCAACTATTTGAACCTTCTTCTTCTGCTTCTTCTTCTTCTTCTTCTTAGGCACTTGCCATAACAGTAACCAGTAGTCAGTAAGCAGTAAGCAGTGGCAGTTCGCGCCCTCCAAAAGGTACATTTATAAGTCGTTGCAGACCCTTTCGAAAATTACAGACCATTGCTAATTTATGCGCCTTTTGTATGATTCTCTGTTGCTCTTCCTTTCTGCGCATTTATTTAATATTTCTTTTTTTATTATTTCTTTTTTTTTTGCGTTCTACATTCTATATAATTCGTTGTGTTTGTATAGTTTATTTTTTCAATTTTGTTTTTTGCATTTTTGGTTTATATACTCTATCCTTTCGGATATGCCCTTTACCTATTAGTCAGAACTAACCATACATTTCGGGAGGGGCATATTAATTGCAGCAGATAATGTCTAACATGCAGACAATGGGCGTGGCATATCACATATTCTGTGTGTATATTGTCGATTGACATGAACGAAAACCAATTACAAATGGAATACTTTGTTTGCATTTCAAAAATACCTTATCAAAAGTACCTATTGTTAAGGGTAAACATAACGTAAAATGTCCTTAGTGAATACTGCCTATAGAAGAAAGTACCTATATGAAAGTGCTCATAGGAGAGTTTCAATATGAAAATTAAAATTTAAAAAATAATATCCTACCTAGCATAAAGTACCCAGATAAGATCATATAAGTCTCCAACTGCAAGTACCATAAATACCAATAACTATAACTTCATTAAAGTGAACTTACATATAATGAACAATAGGAAAATATAACTTTGAATGTACTTTTAGAATACGTATCAAAAAGTAGCTAAATTGTTAAAAGCCTTGAGTCTTCCTTTTGTTTAGAATTCAACAAGGGATAACTACAGTCAATTGGTACATCTTATGCTAAGCAAAATGTACCATAAAGTGAGTGTTCCAACATCAACGTATAACGATCCAAACTTCTTAGGCTTGTTATATAAAAGAATCAAGAGTAAACTGCCAAAACGAAAGTCTTTTAAGAAGTATTAAGCAGTGTAAGTAGTGTATATGATAACCCAAATAGAATAGTTACTTTAATAGAATGGAAACAGTATTAACTTACAAAAAGTACCTAAAGATAATAGTTACAAAAAGTATATATGGGAAGTACCTATGGGAAAGTACCTTAAAGGAAGTAGGTACAGGAGTGGAGTTACTTCAAAGTTTCTATCAGCAAGTACCTAAAGTATTGTACCTATACAATAGTTGACAACATTATTGATCTTACTATACTATATGTATTAGATGAAAGCCCAAAAGAGACTCTTAATTTCTTCCTATTTCTCAACTAATATGTCAAATTAAATCATTATTTATACCAGTTGTAGTTGCAGTTGCAGTTGCATTGGCAGAAACGCCCAATTTGGACTGATTCCCATGACTTAAGGTAATCATATTATGTAAAAAAAAAGAGTATTTCTTGGTCTGTAATAGCCCTATAATTATTTTCATTTTGCATTTTGTAAAAAAGGGAAACAATTAAAAACTGAATAATACTATTAAGAAATTTGCGCTCTACGGCATAAGCCCAGTTGACATGGCCAATGGAATGGGGATTGAAGTTGAGACGACTTCATGCTTGGTATAGAGACTGTGGATACGAATATAAAGTTGGCTGGTAAGTATGGTAGTTAACACTTGGCAAATAGTTCAATTGTGTGCATACATGGACTGGGTAAGATCGGATGAGACTCAGCTGGGTGAGAGCTGGTTGGGATTGCACTGTTGGTAAATAATGGAAAAGAGTGAGAGAGGGAGAGGGGAATATCCCCGCAGCTGTTGTCGCTGCCTGCCTGTTTGTGTTCAGTCGCTTAAAAATTACACAGACAACGTCAAATCTTGTGCTTGACTTTCAGGCTGTCAGTTGTTAACCCAGCAGCCATCAGCACTGCATAACCTGCACCACTCTCTCTCTCTCTCTCTAACTCTTTCGCTCTCTGCTTAACTATACAAATTATCTGCTTCTTTCTAGCTAACTACACACTCCTCCTCTCCTGTGACGATTTCTTTTCTTGCTCCAGTGAATTTTCTGCTGCCTTAGCTCTGGGCCCACCTCTGACGCTGGCAGCGTCTTGCCAGCGTTTGTCTTGGACTTGGGCCTGCTTTTCACCTGTCCATCGTGTGGAAATCATGTGAAAACATGTGGCCGCCAGTCAGACATTCAGACATTCAGACATTCAGACATTCAGTCATTCAGTCAGTCAACTAGTCAGTCAACTAGTCAGCTAGCCAGTCAGGCATTCATTTAGCCAAGTTTCAGCAATAGCAATACCAACAACAATGGGAACAACAAATTAAAGTAATTTCCTACCGCAACGTTTTCAACTTCAACTACATCTTTTGCCGCTGCTGCCGCTTGCTGCTGCTGCTTCTTCCTCATTGTTTTCTTCTTCTTCTTCTTCTTCTTCTTGGCTATAGTTTTTCTTTAGTTTCATTTCTATTTTTTTTTTTGTTTTTCATCGCGTTAATTGCGACTTTTCATATGCCAAGTGCATTGTACAAAATATCAACCCAAATCTGAATCCAAATTTCAAAATCACCAGCAACAGATGTGAACGCAGCTTTTACCATTCGCTTTTTGTTATTGTTTTTCTTCTTCTTTTTTTATTTTTTTTTTGCATGAGATACTATTATTTTATTTTTTTCTATTTGATACTTTTCTATCTTATTTATTTACGTTTTTATTTTTTTTTTTCTTCTTTCTTTTATTTTTTTTTCAGCAATTGTTTTAATTAGCCTCGCTGCGAATTCATTTGACACGCAAAACGCGGCAGCTTCGAGTCGATTTGGTGGCGTCATCTTTGCTTTGTAAACATCTACATATATATATATATATATATATATATATATAGTTATGCGTGTGTGTGTGTGTGTGTGTGCCCCACTCTGGAACTGCTGGAGTAGCAACTAGGCAACTAAGAGCAGCCGAGGCATCAGGGGAAACCATGGAGCTATTAGAGCTATAGAAGCTATGGAGCTGTGCAGCTGCTCGTTTTGAGCAAATGGTGTCAGAGTCTCACGAGCCGTTGGCAGTTAATAAAGCGGCGCAAGGCGACAAAGCGGCAGCGAGTCTCAAGTCTTGAGTCTTGAGTCTTGAGTCTCGAAGCTCAAGTATCTCATAGATACATTTGCTCATAAGCATCAATAATGCGCTCTAATGGAAATTATTGACTTTGTCAACGTTTTTTTTTTTTTTTATTTTTTTTTGTTATGCGTCAGCCAATTGCTTAGGCGTTTGAGGGCGGCAAGGGGCATTTAGCTATGGATAGAGAGGACAAGGAGGCGGTGGGAGGTATCGGTGGGTTGAGGTATGGCGTGGCAGGCAACGCTGCTTGACTGACATTTATCGCTGGTTTGGGCCGATGTTGTTGCAACAGAGTTGTTGCTTGGTTGTTGGTGTCAGCAACAGCAACAGCAACAGCATCAGCATCAGCATCAGCGTCAGAACAGCAATAGGCAATGGTGACGGCGGCAGCAGCAGCGTTCAACGTTTTGGAAAATTTAGCACAAGGTTGCAGCAACCAGCAAAATAAGCAATTGTGGCAACAACAATAGCAACAATAAAAACAACAACAACAATAACAACAATAACAACAACAAGAGCGGCAAAGCTGCAACGCCAATAGCTAAAATTGTTTGGTTGTTGCTGTTGCATTCAAATTGCTGCCACTAGTTATTGCTGTTGCTGTTACTGTTGCTGTTGTTGTTGCTGTTGTTGTCATTGCCCAAAATTGTAAATAAATAAATACTTAATTATGTTGTTTGGTCGCACCGCTTTTGGTTATCCAAAGAACTGGCTTTTAGCTCACAACATAAACAACAACAACATTAGCAACAGCAACAACAGCAGCAACAACAGCAACATTAACACATTGCGCATACGTCACGTTGACCAACAAGCAACACGATTGCCTAGCTTTAACTTAAGCATATCAATATAGTCATATATATCTCTATAGTTTATATCACTCATACGACATGTTAACTGTAGCTGTCATCAAGTTGATTCAACAACATCAACTCTACAGCTCGCATAAATATATATCTCAAATCCAAGCACATAAATTGCTAGAGATCTTCGGGTGCAGTGGCAAGCATCATAAACAGCCTGCAACACGACTCTAAACAACTAATCTGTTCACTTGCCATGCAACAAAGTCAACAAATCATTGCTGACTAAGCAACTTCTCTAATTAACCTCAAAATCAATGCTCTGTCTTCTGTTATTAAAGGCAAACTTCAACCAAAAACTGTGTCTTAATTTCAAGTCACACGCAAATATTCAAAGAGAAAGACTTCATTCTATCTCACTTTCTATATATTCTATGTCTGCCTCTCTCTCTCTCTTTCTTATATGCTTCTGTATTCTTTCTATATATTTGTTGAAGAATCATTTTCTTTTAGGCAGCTTTCTGATATCAAATGTGCAATTTTCATCACTTAGTAAAAAGCAAAGTTCATAGATTTATCGATAACTTACTCAAGCTCAAGCTCAAGCGATATAGGTGTAGTAAGTTCAGCTAATAGCAATTATTTGGTGTTAATTTACAGCATAAAAATTATGAGTTGTTGCTCATCTTTAAGTACTACCAATTAACCTATATATATATATTCAATTTATCGATAAATCATATATATAGTTAGCTGCACCTTGTTGAATGATTAATATATATATTAAACTCTTTTGCTTAATATAAATATATAACATATTTGCTGCTAGAGCTTTCTCCATCATTCAAACAGCAACTTTGAAAATGTATCGATAGTATAGTATATATAGCAGCAACTGTTATCGATAAAGCAGTGATGGTTACAAATTTTTAGTTATACTTAAAGCAGCTTAAGCATTATTAACTTTAAGCTGAACTTGCATTATAAACTGATTTCAATCTAAGCTATTTCATTTATTGCATAATACTTCTCAAGTAATCGATACCTTAAGTAAGTAATTGAGAGTACCTATCGATAGAAGTCTATATTAAGTATGTTATGAGTAGGTTTAAGTACTTGCAATTAATAGTAGAAATTCCATTCAACGAATCATTATGTAACTTAAAGTGATTTCTAAGGCAGACCGTTGCCAGATAGTTGCGGACTATATACAAATATATATCGATATATTTTAGGTGGCTAGCATGATTGGAATGTGTTTTAGCTTAAATCAATGTGTGATGCACTGATGTGGTAGGTAGTTCTGGCTTAAAGTTGAAAACTTTCCAAGTTAGCAAGCTGCCAAGTTGCTGACAACATTTCCAGCTCAATTTCTTAATGGGGTTCTCTTGCAGCTCGCACAATATTACAGTGAATTGTGTGCAACGTTTGATGGTGACTCTGGGGGGGTGTGGTGGCTAGCGGCTAGCGGCTGGCAGGGATGTAGGATAAGTTCTGTTGGAGGAACTCAATCAGCACTTTTGCAGTTATGAAACGACGCGGCAGTTATGCATAAGTAGACACACAGTGTTGGATGCGGCTGAGACGATTTCAGCATAGTTGCCACCACCCACGTACCACATTAGTACAACAAATAACCACTGCTGATGGTGCGGAGTTGTTGCTGTTGTAGGGAAGAAAGAGATGAAAGGTGGCGTTGGTTGTTGCAGCAAAGTTGTGGGTATCCGTCGTTGTAAGCGCAGAACAAACTGCAGAAAACAAAAACAAAAATAAAAAAAAAGAAATATATGAAAATGAAAACGAAACACAAAAAAGAAAAAAAAAATTGCAATGTTGCGACGGCGTCGAAGCTAAAGCCAACGACCGCAAACTTGCAGCACCGACGATGCGTTGCACCCTCCTTCCGTCAAGTCTTTCCCTCACCCAACCACCCACTCGCCCTGCCACCAACCCTCAGTCTTAGTGCGCTCCAAAAATGCAGCAGCCAAACAAACCAATCGACTGGGTAGATGCCACAGACTCAACCTCACAGCCTTGCAGCATCGCAGCATCACAGCATTACAGCTTCATAGCCTTACAGCAAACGTTTGCATGCCCCCGTCTGTCGTCGTCGTCGTCGTCGTCATCGTTGTTGTTGTCGTTGTCGTTGTTGCCACGAACCGGAAGTAAAACACAAATACGAAGGTTGCTTGGCTATTGCTGGTGGCGTTGCCATTGCTGCTACTAACATAGTGCTGCTGTTGATGCGAATGCTTATGGTGCTGCTGCTGCTGTTGGCGTTGCCGATGTCGTTGCTGCATCTGCATCTGCGGCGCTCTCAGTAACAGGGCCACAGCAATATTTGCAAGTTGCATATGCAAGCTGCTGCTCCGACTCAGCTGTCGTCAGGTTTTTGCTCTCATTCCCTTTCCTCTTTCCCTCTCTCTCTCTCTCTCTCTCTCACTCTCTCTCACTATTTCTCTATCTCTCCCTTTTACAAACTACATCTCTTTCCCTTTCTCTTAATGCCGGTGAATATATTCTACTGCTATGCTTGTCGTCGTCATTGTTGCAATCAAAATGGCGTTTACAAACTTGCAACGCTTCCCTTGAAAGTGGGCAGCATCCACACACACACACTCACACACACACACACATGTATTCATTCACACACAGTAGAAGCTCACATCTCATGCAACTTTTTCAATAAGTTGTCGCAACTACAAATTTGCCTGGCCCCAAAAATAAGCCCCAGACCCAACCCGAGCCCCAACCTGAACCCCAAACCGAGACCCAATCCGAGCCCGAACCCGAAGCTATATCCAAACAGATGTATGCGTCGTCGTCGTCGTCGTTGTTGTTGTTGTCGTTGTCGTTGTTGTCACAGTCACTGTGCACGTTGCAGTTCAGGTCGCAGTTAGCATCGCAGTTAACGTCGCAGTCGACGTCGCAGTCAGTGTCACAGAACGCAGCAAATTTCCAACGCCTTTTGTAATTGCCAGCTGAGAATCGTTTTACGGTTAATTCTGAACGCCTGTTCGAACTTTAAGCTATTTTTATTGAAAATGAGCGATATTCTCAAAGCCCCTAAGAGTATGCATATGTGCCTGTATTTGTGTGTGTGTGTGTGTTGTTGTGTGTGCATGTGTTGGTATGTGTAAAGTGTGGACAAATAATCAGAGATAATGAGAGAAAGAGTAGCATAGAGAAAGAGAGCATTTTCAGAGTATGAAACAAAGTCATAAAGAGAAAGAGAGAGAGAGAGAGAGAGATGCAAAACTACAAGAGAGAGCGCCATTAAGAGAAAGGGAGGAGGCAGGAACAAATAGTGGAAGTGGAAGTAGGTGTGGATGTCTATATTAGTGTGGGCGTGGGTGCTGTGTTGTGCTGTGTTGTGCTGTGTTGTGTTGTGTGTAAAACTGTGTTAAGTGCATGCAGTGGACTGAGCATGAGAAAGGAACTGCTTAGCTCCAATTGTGGGGCTGCAATTGATGCACAGGCAACCACAGCAGCAACAGCAACAACAGCAACAACAACAGCAACAGCAACAACAACAACAACAACAACAACATCAACAACTGCAGTTATCAATGATGGCTTCATTGTCAGTAGTATGACTTGAATGCACAAATATCCTCTTGCCAGCCATACACTCACCCCCCACCCCCCCACTCCATCTCTAGCTATAACAACTTTATGCCCACCCACTCAACGATTTACTGCAAGCAGAATTAAGGACGTGAGCAACGGAAGCTTAGAGTAATTTCCATGCGACGCATACTAAATGCTCTTTAGACAGCGCAACAATTAAGTTAAAGCTAACTAAATGTATTTAACTAGATATAAACTACAACTAACTAGCTTTTGTTATAACTAAAGCATAGCCAATCCCAATAACTTAACTCTTAGTATCAATATGAAGACATTTTGATACTTTTTACTTAAAAATTAAATTATTTTATTAATGTTTTATTTACAGTTCGTCTTTTTTATTTAATTGAATTAATTTTTAATATTATTTTTGCTTAAATTAATTTATTTTTATTTTTTTGTAATTTTTTTATAAATTATATTAATTAAATAGAACATTTCTTATTTTATTTTCTATATGTTTTGGTTATACCGTTTATTAATTTATATTCTATACATATTTTTTAATTCGGTCATAAATAAAATTTATATTTTTAAATTTTTTTATAATTTATTTGTGCAAAATATATTTATTTATACATATTAAACCTTAGTAACAATATTAAAAAAAATAATACAAAAATTATTAAATATCAATTAAAGTATATTAATATGAATAAAATAAATATTCATAAGTATATTAAAATAAATAAAGGTTAAAAAAATAAATAATAAAAATTATTCATAAATATTTAATTAAAAAAATTTATCAATAATAATAATTAATAAATAAAAGTTAATTAGGATTTTTAGTAAATTTAATAAATTTTTTAAAAAAAATACTATATACATTTTTATTTTTAAAAATATATTCATTAAATACTTTTTAATATATAATAAAAATAATTTATACAAGAAAAAATTACTTTTTCTAATTTATTTATTTTTTTGTTTATTTTATATTCATATTTAATAAATATTAATTATTTATTATTATAATTAATTTATAAATTAATATTAAATATTATTTGGCAATGAAAATTGAGAACAAAGTTCGAAAGTTCATTTTGTTAAAATATTTTATATTAATGGATAATTAATTTATTAATTTACTAATGGATAATTCATAATTATTTAATATTTAACTTTGGTTTTTAAATATTTAAATATAAAATTTGCAAAATAAATTCCCTAAAAATTTGAATAATTTTAAAATATTAAAAACAATAAGCTGAAAAATATGAATAAAAATTCTAACATTTTTAACTTTAAGCTCATATTAGAAATATATAATTCTACGTGTTCTATAATATGATAAACTGTTTAAAAATTCTATATTATATATTATCTTGTACTATAGGTTAGGGTACAAGCAGCTCATTTTGCAATTCATTCCCACACAAAGTGCAATCAACATTGCACACGCTCTCGACTTTCAGCTCTTCCGCCTTAGCGGCCTTCCCTTTCCCTTGCCGCTTAGCTACTTTTTCCAGCAGCTTTTCTTATATTGTACTTTTAATATTTTGCTAGTGGTCGTTTTTCCCCCTGCCATTTTAAGTATATTCGAGAAAGAAGAAAGAAAAGGTAAACAGAAGCTGCGGTTAATAAGCCCCGTTGGATGCCGCATAACCCATAAGAAGTTAGCTTAGATATTGAATGAGTGGGGGAGTGGGGGAGTGCAGTTAGTGGCAAACGCAACACTTTCAAGCTACTTACTAACACACACACACACACGCACACACATGCATACATACGTATGTATGTATAAAAGTACTAGCAAGTGGCGGCTCTATAGTTATGGCCATAGGTATAAGTCTGGCTGATGGGCTGTTGACTGTTTGCTCTGACTGCAATTCGCCTCATTTCGATTCATTTACGCTCGTTGCGCTCTGTCACAGCTTAACGTTCACATTGTCTCCTCTAGCCACTCTACCCTATCTCTCCATCTCACTATCTGTGTATGCGTCTTCTCCCCCCATATGCCCATCATAATTCTCTTTAACTTAGTGCTGATATTTTAGGTTCTCCATTTCCAGTTTTAAGCAGCAGTCGTTACCGCTGTCTCATACTCAGACGCTTTTCGCACATTTCGTTCATTGTGTATATTTGGCCAGTTGTGCGCACTGAATGCTGTTCCACCTGCTAGCCCTACTCTCTCTCCCTCTCTCTCTCTCTCTCTCTGACACCCACCATTTTTCCCACACCTCATGCTTATTGCCCTTCTCCATTATCATCCTTCTCTCATTGTAAACATACTCACAAAACAGAGTTAAATACTCCGGCATGAGCATCAGCATCAGAATTGGCACTGGCACCGGTGCCGGCACCGAATCCGATTCTGTTACTGATTCCGTATCCCATATACCGCTTCCAACATGTCCATGTCCGAGCAATTGCTCTCCGCTCTACTCTGATATGCTATGCTCTGCATTATAATGCTCCGCTCTGCTTTGTGCCGTTCTGTGCTGTTCTGTGCTATTCTATACTGTTCAGCTCCGGTCAGGTCTGGTCTGGTCTTGTCTCATCTTGTCTGGTGAGTGGAGTGTTCTCTGTTATTTGCTGTGCGCCTGTTCCGAAACGACTCAAACTGAGAGAGAGATAAAAGCATCTTATGCTATGATGAGGCTTCTGTATATTGATAAGGCACAAACCCAGCCGCATCTTGGTCTCACTTTTCTCTGTATATATCTCTGCGTTTTGCCTGAGTGCCTGTTTATGAGAAAGTATGCGTGTGTCGTCTGTGTGTGTGCGTGTGTGTGTGTGCGTGTACATATCTCTGACTTTTGCGTAAAAATTGAGCACAATTTTCTAGTTGCATACACAAGTGTTATACAAGTATATTACAACCCACACACACTCATACACACACACACACACACACACACACACTCATACATATGCGTAGCAGTCTGAGATTGACTTGACTCTTTAACCCTGCCCCTTCTTGTGCTTCCATATCTATCTACTTTTTTTTATTATTGCATGCTCCTCTTCGCATGTTTGATTTGAGTGAGTTATGAAGTTGGATTCGTTGCGTGGGCGTCTTTAGAGCCTTTAGAGACCGGCTCCAGTTGTCAGTTTTGTGCTCTTTAAGCGTCGATTTATTATTGTACTTTACGGCTGAGAGCAACTCTTCCGAAACTGGGCGACATTGTAATGCAATCTGTGAAGAGTTTTCATCATTGAGACTTGTGACTTGCGACTTGTGACTTGTGACTTCGAATGGGATAGAGACTGTGACAGGGGCTGGGATTGGGACTGTGACTTTGACTGTGACTGGGACTGGGAGTGAGGTTATTGAGTTCCAACTGGGGATTTGAGTTGAGGCGTGGAAATATGCGTTTACCGTTAGCTATGGCCATGGCCATAAAAAAGACCCAAATACGTTACGACGGCAGCACTTTGAAATGCTTTTTCCGTAGCTGTAAATGCAACTGCCACACACAATGTTACACACACACACACACACACACACACTCACTCATACACATATAGTAAGAGAGAGAACGAGAGATTTCTATATACTTCTATGACTGGTATACAGCTTATATGCCATATGCAAATGCATTCTTCTTCCACTTCTACTTCTGCTTCAATCTTCTGTCTTCTGTCTTCAGTCTTCAGTCATCAGTCGTCCATTTCATGATCTGATGATGTTAATGTTGTTGCTGTTGCTGTTGCTGTCTCAAAATGCAGGTCAATGTTGCTGTTGTTACTAGTTGATACTCGAATGCACTCGAAAGAATGCTTTAAATCGATTCCACACGACTATGAAAAGCCCTGAATAGAAGATCTCAGATAAGCTGATGCAGAAAATTAAGCCTACTAATCATATTTATATTATATATATATATATATATATATACAGATATATATTACATATTGCAATATCAGTATTGACCTTATCCAATCCGGCATCTCCCTTCCTCTCTGCAACATTGAAACGCATTTAATGGGTGGCAGCCTCTGTTAAGTTCAACAAATGATTTCAAAGATATAAAAAGAGTTTCTCTCTCTCTGTCTCTAATGAATTTAAACACAGTTAAATCGAGTCAAGAATAATGCAGCATAATAGATGTCTATAAAGTAAGCAAATTTTTCAAATATTTTGCATCAATTTTGCAATTGTCTTGCAATAAGAAATTCTTAATGCAAAAGGAATTTCATCATTCGCTGATTTGTCCTTAATAAATTATATTTAAATAACTAAAGAAATTCACATAGAACATAAGAAAGTTATATCTTAGGATCTGTTTAATATATATAAATTAAAATAAAGAAATTTTATTTATATTAATTATGATTTCAGAAGAATGTTTCACATTAAGAATTAAGCTGAGAAGAATTGCAGTTCCAATCAAATGAATCTTTTCTCCTTTTATACAGTTAAAAACTTTGCATATTTCTCAAATGTGAAAAATTTTGTGTTTCTGCCAGAAAAATTTGAATATTTCCCTGAATTTGAAATAAATTTTCATTTAGTTTTGATATGGTTTAGAGAGAGTGAGAAAGAGAGCAGAGAAATAGAGGAAATTAAGCGAAAAATTTGATTATCTTTTAAACATTTAAAA
This sequence comes from Zygothrica quintamaculata, assembly GCA_037044455.1. Classification (NCBI taxonomy): domain Eukaryota; kingdom Metazoa; phylum Arthropoda; class Insecta; order Diptera; family Drosophilidae; genus Zygothrica; species Zygothrica quintamaculata. The sequence goes on from JBAMBS010001235.1 coordinate 102,818, forward strand.
GTGGACATTGTCTCTTATTTTGATGATTGGTGGCAACGCTTTACTTGTCCTTTGACATATGCCACAAAATTGAGCAATTTGCTTGCAACAAACTCTGATTTAGTCATGGATACTGTTGCACTTTCACTTGGCCTGCAACTAAAGCTGCAGCTGGCGCTGGAGTCGAAGCTGGTGAATTTATAGTTGCAACTGGGATGGCAACAGAGGCTGCAACTGGGCTGCTTTTTGGGGGCAGCCATACTTGCTCTAGTCATAAATTATGGCTAATTATGCGGCATCTTAGCAAAGATTGGCCAACTCCTGAGCTAAAAGAGCAGCAGCAGCAGCAGCAACAAAGTTAAACTCCATGCAACATGCAATTTATCCAGACAATCTGCAACTCATGTGGGTTTTTGAGGGGCAGCCCAAAGCAGAGGTAGTTGCTGCTATTGCTGCTGCTGCTGCTGCTGCTGCATTCATTGGCAGTGGCAGTTGCAGCTTGCAATTGCTGAACCCAACAAACTAATACAACAGCAAGAGCAACAAGAAGAGGGGGAGGGGGGGGGTGCAGCGCGTTACATTACGAAATGTTGCAAGTAAATTTTGTGTCTACTTTCCATTTTTGTTTATTTTTTTAATACCTTATTTTTTTGTTGTTTTTTTTTGCTTTGTTTTGACCAAAGTCTATAATTGTTGCTTAGGCTCGGCTGCATTTAATGGCTGCAACATCGAAATTAGCCGCAACTTTCAACTTTGGCTAGAAAGAAAGTTGATTATATTATTGCTGTTGCTGTTGTTGTTGCTGTTGTTGTTGTTGTTGTTGCTTTTGGCCAGCTGTTGTTGTTGTAGGCAATCTCAAGGTCATTTAATGCTGCGACTAACAATAGTTTAAAGTAAATTGTAAATTGTCGTCGCAGTTGTTGTGGTTGTTGTTTTGGTTGTTGTTGAGCATTCCATGAATTTTTTGTACACTTTGTGTTCAACTTAATTAAAAGGCAAACAAAACGCAACCTCACACACACACACACACACACACACATGCATACATATTTAAAGAGACACATATAGAAGAAAAGAAAAAAAGAACTGATAAAAAACAAAACTGAAAAAATAAAATTGTTTTTATCAGCAAAAGTGAAAAATAAGGCAAAAACAACCACAAAATAAAAACAAAGAATAACAATAACAAAAGCAAAAACAAAAACCGAAACCGAAAAAAAAAAAACAATGTCGAGACATTAACCACGATAATTATACAAAACATGTGGCCCAAAACAGAAGAACACTGGAAATTCTACAATAAAATTGTGGCGACTGAGGAATATTATTTACTGTAAATTTGTTTTCTTTAAGTGAAAACCCCAATGGAACTTACCTACTACCAAGTGCAATTGATAAGCATTTTGAATAGATATAATATGTCGTACACAACGACGACTATTACTTATCACACACACACACACACACACACATATATATGCATATTTATATATATACTATATATACTTAAAGATAGTCGCACAATTTCATAGAAATAAACCAAATTCTGAGATTTTTTTGCTCTTTAGCCCCTCTGCCTTTGGGAAAAGGAAGAAGGGAACTAATGGAAATGTGCAAAATCAAAAATAAGGTAAAATTTAATCATCTTAGACCCCATTAGCTATATATATTCTTGGTCATAACGACTAGCCGAGTCGATCTAGCCCTGTCCATCTGTGGAAGAGCCTGTTTCTCAGAGATCTAGAGCAATCCAAATTTAAAATCTATATTCGTTATTTTCGTACGCTATACGCGTTTGTTTTAAATAATTTAATTTGCCCCCCTTGACCCCCGCAGTAGGAAAAACGCAATTTTAAAGCAGAATTGACAACCGATCCAATTTGTATTTGACACACATAGAGAGTAGACTATTATTTAACTGCATTCCGAATTTCGTTAAGATTGAATAGAAAACACGGAAGTTATATAACATTAAGTATGGCATTATGGAGCGTGGAGGGCAATGGTTTAAGTTGAGTGTACAATTGTGTGTATGTGTGTGTGTGTATGGCAAAGGGAATGCTCGTAGTCAGGTACACACGAATACAGATTTCTTACGTGTTTTTCTTAACTTTGCGTAAAGCTCTTAACTGCCAGATAATATCCAAGAATATTTTGCATTTAAGCATAAGCATTTTAGCATAAGTTAAACACTATATATGACTATAAGATACTCTACAAGCTAGCCAATCTACTCGACAGTAGTAGCAGATATATATAAAAATATATATATAGAGGAAACGATTTAAAATTGTATATTAATATTATAGTTAAAGCTATTTATATAAGCTTTTTAAGTAGAGCTGCCATAGGATACAATAAAAATGTTACTGAGAGCCTTTGGTATACACTTCAAAGAGCATTGATATATATATATATACTGATATCTATACTATATCTAGGTCTATAAATAGAACATCAGTTATATAGTAAGCCTAGAAATATAAAGCCCAATTTTCAACTTTGTTTCTGAAAGATCTCTGCAGAATATCAAAAATTCGATAAAAAATATATTAAACCAGATTTGCTCTTCCTTTTTCAGTCTTAGATGAAAGTATATATATATATATCAGCTATATATAAATATCTTTCAGCTTACTCCGATTTGATTATGTTTGCTTTTAGGGTATACAGATATCTATATATATATATTTATATATATAGATAAAGTATGCCATTAAATTTAAAAAAAAAATCTCTTATCTGATTAAATGCAGATAAAAAGCAAATTGATAACCTTTTAAATAATAAAGTGAACGATCTTTATGTTTATATACGTGTCAACTCTTAAAAGGCTTATCAATTTTCTGTTTTTATCTATTCTCCTCCAGCGCCACTTCTTCTCCAACTTCTCCATCTGCTTCAGTTAACCAAACATAATGCCAAATAAATGTTGACAATCATTTGTTAAATTATAATTTTATATACATTTAACGATCGCGTATATTTACTTTTGATTTTACGACCTTCATCCATATAAAATAAATATAAAAAACCCAAACCTCATTCAAGATATATGCATAGAATCATCCATATATATATATAAGCAAATTATACCAATTAAAATAATTATTGCATTCTTCACTTAACCCTCCAAAGGTATTCAAAGAGTTCAAATGAATAAAAATTAATTTCAATTTAACAACCTTAAGGACTTTTATGAGCTGATTTTCCACTTCTTTCTATTATTTTCTATGTTCTTCTTACTAATAGCAATAACTTATAGAAAAGCTAAAAGCTATATGTTTATTAACATCTTTAAGCTCATAAGGTAGACACAAGGGAGACGGAGAGAGAGAGAGAGAGACAAGCTATAGAACCATTCGATTGAATTGCAAATCTTTTCAGCTCAACTTTCAATGTAAAATATTCTTCTGAAATCAATTCACCAGCTTCGACTTCAGCTCCAGCTGCAGCTTCAATTGCAGGCCAAGTGAAAGTGCAACAGTATCCATGACTAAATCAGAGTTTGTTGCAAGCAAATTGCTCAATTTTGTGGCATATGTCAAAGGACAAGTAAAGCGTTGCCACCAATCATCAAAATAAGAGACAATGTCCACTTTTAAATGTTTAAAAGATAATCAAATTTTTCGCTTAATTTCCTCTATTCCTCTGCTCTCTTTCTCACTCTCTCTAAACCATATCAAAACTAAATGAAAATTTCTTTCAAATTTTGCGAAATATTCAAATTTTTCTGGCAGAAACACAAAATTTTTCACATTTGAGAAATATGCAAAGTTTTTAACTGTACAAAAAGAGAAAAGAATCATTTGATGGAACTGCAATTCTTCTCAGCTTAATTCTTAATGTGAAACATTCTTCTGAAATCATAATTAATATAAATAAAATTTCTTTATTTTAATTTATATATATTAAACAGATCCTAAGATATATCTTTCAGATGATTTCTATATCTCTCTTTAGATATTTTTATATAATTTATTAAGTATAGAAGAATTTATAGAATTTAAATGTTGTTTATGAATCGATAAGTAGTCGATGTATTATAAGTAATCGATATTTAATGATGAATCAATATATTATAACTAAATTAGAGCTTTCGAGTATTAGGTGTTGATTCACATGACCTCTGCCGATAAAGTTGAAGGTCAAAACAGATTCCTGTTGCAATTGTCAATGTATTAAGGTAATTGCTGCACTTTTTTTATTTTTTTTTTAATTTTTTTCTGTAGCGCTGTTTCCTGCAGAAAGCGATTTAATTTTGTTGCAGAATGAAATCCTTTGGCGGTTATTGAGTTTGCTTTATGGTCCATTATCTTATTTATTGTTCTGCTTTATACGTATAGTGTGTGTATAGGATAGTGTATGAGAAGTTGAAGATAATTGTGCTCATTATTGTTATTATTGTGTATTATACACCATTCCATCAATTTCGTAGTTTCTTTCGCGTATATTTTTCTGCGCTCTCTCTCTCTCTCTCTCTCTATCTGTGTCTCTACTCCTTTACTTCTAATATTTCTCGCATGTTTTTCGGTCATAAAGACTAATCCTTATTAAGTCGCAGGATTCTTATATAATTTGTTACCAATAATCGATGATCAATTACTAAGCTATAGCACTATATATATATATATATATATATATATATATATATATACATTATATATATATATTTAAAGTATAATAAATCATAATCTATCAACGAGATCTTGAGGCCTATTTTGTTAGCAGTTTCCTCTCACTTTTTCTTTCTCTCTCTCTCTCTCTCTCTCTCTTCTCTCACTCTCTCTTTCTCTATCTCTCTTTCTCTATTGATGACAAGAACTTTAATGGGTTAAACAGTTTGGGAACAGACATGAACTCAGCCTACACAAACTGCAGCCTCTGGGCAACTGGACACTGGGAGTTGCCCTTTCCGCGGCTGCTGCTGCTGCTGCTGCTGCTGATGATGTTGCTGCTGTTACTTACAGCCCACATAGACAAATGCAACCATCGCTACGCAACGCTTCATCCAATGCAATAGGTTCTGTCACCAAGCGGAGGCAGCAACATCAACAACAACAGCATAGACAGCAGCAGCAGCAGCGGCAGCAGCACATTGAATGCCCCTGGGCTGGGCATGGACAATATGTATGGAGCTGTTGCTAACTCTGAATGTGAGTCTTGGTTTGGGTTGTTGTTGTGGCTGTAGCTGTTGCTGTGGTTCCGAGTCTGTCTCTAAGTGCGGCTGTCGGTGTTGTCTCTGTGTCTTCGTGGCTCATCATCAACGTCCAATCGACGTGTGTGGCCTGAGAAGGGTACGGGATAGGGGCAGAGGCTTGGGCTTGGGCCTCGGTCTGGGCCTCGGCCTGGGCCTGGGCATGGGCATGGGCATAGGCTTGGGTACGGGTAGTAGCACTGACAGTGGGGCAGTCACTGGGCCGGGACTCTGGACCCGGTACCAGACCGGCAACAGCAACAACAACAACAACAATGAACACGACGACGACGGCGGCGCCGGCTCTGGAATGTTGTTAGTTATAAAATGGCCACAAAATCATAACGCGGGCGTGGGCTCTACCATTTCCATTGCTGCTGCTGTTGCTGTGGCGTCTGTGGCTGCTGCTGCTGCTGCTGCTGCTGGTTGACCACTTTCCTGGACCAAAATTCGAACCTGATATTGACGATGACGATGACGATGACGAGTTGTTAGTCTGTGCTCTCCATTATTCTCCCCCGCAACCCGCCTGGTTAACCTCTTAACATCATTGCCGCCATCAAAAGGTTGGTCCAGAGTGTGAATTGAAATGTTTTTTTTTCCTCTTTTTTTTTGGGTTTTTTAACCCCTTTGCCTTTTGAAAAAAGGGAGAAGGGAGCTAATGGATTCGTGCACAATTGAAAAGTATTTAACAGATTGAAATAATCAGCTGTTAGCCTATAAATTATATATATTCTTGATCAATAAGACTAGCTGAATTGAATTAGGGACAAAGAGTCTCTCGTAGTCGAGTATAACCGACTACAGCTTTCTTACTTATTTATTTTTTCTTACATGCAACCGTTGGGATCTACAGCTCAAAAAAAGAAAGAGCCAGAGAGCGTGAGATAAAGAGACAGTATGGGAAAGTGAAAGAGAGATAGAGAGAGGGAGAGGGAGAGAGAATTCAAATCGAAATCAAAACTCGTCGCAGACAGCGTCATGTCGCAGTTGTTTTATGAGTTTTAGAAATTCTTTTCAAACTGATTTTGTTTATTTTTTTTTTTTGTATATTTTTTTTTTTATTTTTTTTTTTTACATTTTGATTTTTTACTTCGAGCACTCACCAAGAGTCGCCCACAAGAAACTTGTTTTGATTTTGTTTTCGTTTGTTGTTTTTTTTTTGTTTGCTGTTCTTGTTATTATTATTAGATTTCTATTTCTATTTCTACTTCCAAATCTATTTCCATTTCTTTATCGGCGTCAACGTCAACGTCTACGTCGGCGTCAGCGTCAGCGTCAACATCATCGCTGCCGTCTGCAGCGACATTTGTAACTCGCTTTGAATAATGATGATAAGAGCAGCTCCAAACGTTCCATTTGTCCAGCAAAGTCCATCAAAACCCCGACAATTTACTCTCCCACAACTTCTACATACAATATATAGCAATATATGATCTATATATATATATAATATACCTATATATATATATACTGTCTTCATACTATTCACAGCACAATATAATCAATCATATATGTATATCTATATAGCATATATGCATTGGCAAACTATATAAAACATTGCTGCATATAACATACTATATATAATATATATAATATATTTATAGTATATACTTTATACTATATATATATGTATCTGTATTATCTGTTTAAGCATGACACTCATTCTGATACAGCTGCATCTTTTAACAAAGTTTATATCAATTTGAACTGATTTGTAAGTGAGCCAAAGACTAACTTTAAACTTGTTTAAGGGCATACGATCTGTGCTATATATATCATTTGGTTATACCTATATCACTCTGATCATATATCACATGCTGATGCACTAAATTATGCATCTATATAGCAGACAATAGATGTTTATTTCTTACATATCGAAGAGAGCTTACAAAAACTATGAGAATAAGCTGTACTAAATATTTAATATACAGGGTGGCCCATCTAGCGTTTGCTTTTTGAACTATCGATAATTTTGACTTTGATATATCGAATGTCATTGTCAATGTGTCAGATATTTAGTAGACGGTTTGCGGTTTACGAAATAGTTAAAAAAAAAAATTTCAAAATTATATACTCGTTGTTTTTTCTAGCGATTTTAAAACGCAAATCTTTCGTGGACCACTATATATATATATTTATATTAAATATGCTTAATGAACTATATATTATAATATATATATATATATCTGTACTTAAAATATCTGTCTTAATATTCATTTATCATTGCTTCCACAATCATTTGATTTCTTTACTTTGACTTTGTTTTAAATTTGAGTATTTTAAGCATTTAACAATTTCTACTGTAATCTCCAATTATTTATGTATACAAATATATTATATATATGCCTGTAACTTGTATATAGCTTAACTTATACATAACATCTATATTTGCATTATTCCATCCAAAAATTAACTTAAAATTTGACATTTAGCGACTTGTTGCATAAATTTATGCAATTTGTATTTATAGCTTAAAGATTTATTTATATACAATTAACAGTGATTTGTAACTACTTTGTATATATATACAAATATATATATAGTCATACTTATAGCTGCATCTTCAACCATCCATTCATTCATTCATTTAACCAACCAACTGAACAACTAAACAACTTAACAACCATCCATCCATCTATTTGGCTGTCTGTTCTCTTTTTGATTATTGACTTATTGTGGCATTTACTTTATTTGTATTTGTATTTTTGTTTGTATTATTATTTTATTTAGTATTTTTTTATTCTCTTTTTTTCTTGAGTTTTTTTCTTATTTTTCTGTTTGTTTTTTTTTTTTGCTTTAAATTCGTCGCCAGGTACACGAGAAATCGTCACGGTCAACAAAAGATACTCGGGGAGTCGCAAGTATCTCGGCCTATGCAGATACATTTGAAGCGCACGCTTGTCCGTTTCTACTTCATTTTCTCGTTGTAGTTGTTGTAGTTGTTGCTGTTATTGTTGTTCTTATTCTTTTCTTTATTTTTGATGTTGTTGTCATCAATTTAACAGCAACAACAACAATGAGAGAAACAACAAGAACAAAAACCAGACATTCTTTGAGACTTCGTCGGTTTTTCGTTCTCATAATTTGTTTGCCTCGTTTCCCCTTAGTTTGCCCCCTTTTTGGATTCCCCCCGCTACCACACTGATTTCCCATTTGCCCACTCTCAATCCCGTTCCCAATTCTTTTCTTTTTTGATATTTTTTTTTTACTTCTCTTCGGTTTATTTTATTTTTTTTTTTTCTTTTTTCTTATGCGATCGTCGCCGACTGTGAGAAAGATTTTATTTCGTTCAAGTGGTTTTTGATATAACACCAAACACCAAAGCAACACCAAAGCAACAGCAACAACAACAACAACAACAACAACAGCAACAACAACAGCAACAACAACAGCAACAACAACAGCAACAACAACTCGCAATGGAAAATATTTTAATGATGCGTCGTCAATGCAATTCAAAAACTAAAAAGAAAACAAAAAATAAAAAAAGAAAAGAATTAAGTAAAAGAAGCAAAGAAGAAGCACCATAAGATGGATAATATAATATAAAAAAAAAACGTTGATAGAAAGACAAAGACAGAGAGAGAGAGAGAGAGAGAGACAGAGAGAAATTAAAGATTTCTAACATGTTTGCCAGGCCTTTCCTTTCCTTTCCATTCCTTTCACTGTGCATTGATTTTACGTAGCTGCCAAATCAATTAATTAGCCTATGGCAAAGCTATTAAACAGCTGATCAACAACTATAACAACAACTATAACAACAACAACAACAACAACTAAAGAATCCACCCCAAAAAAGGTGACTGTTACACAGATCTACAGCAAAACGCAAAAAGGGGTAGCTCAAGAGCAGACAGAGAGCCACTCGACAAGCTGCCAAATGGGTTAAGTTTTTACAAATATATAGTTATATCTGATATACATACATACACATATACATTTACATATATATATATATATATATATATATATATATATATCGATGCGGTAACATCTGTCACGGCTGCTTCCTGGACAGCAACCGCAATGAGCAGTGCGAGTACCAAGGCAACAACAACAACAGCAACAACAACTAAAACTGGCGCTACTTAAACAACTTTTTTACATACAAATTTAAATAGGGTATACTCATATCAAGATACTATATGCAATATTACAGTTAATAACTATGTTAAGTGCAACGAAAGAAAAGAAAAAACAAAATTTTCACACAAATTAAAAGCAAATTTTATATAAGAAACGCCTTATATTTAATATATAGAAAAAAATTTCTAAAATTTTTAAAATTTTAAAGCTTAAACTAATTTTTGCTTAAACTAATTTTAATTATTATTCAATCGTTCATATTATAATTAAATGATTTAAATAAATTTTATAAATTAATAATTTTTAACTTAAATTATTTTTTTTTCAACAAAATTTAAACTCAAAATGCAACAACTTTCAGACTGAAGAAATTCTTATTATTAATATTAACTATAGTTAAGTTAAAAGTATTTAGTTAATATATAAAGGAATTTAAATATAGTTTTAATAATTATATATATATTTTATATAGTATTAGATCATAAGTTGCAGCTGCTGCCTGAAACTTCTCGTTTCGATCAATTTATTTTAATATTAATCAAAAACAATTATTTAATTTAATTCGAATTGCTAAGCAAGCATAAATATTTAACTAAAAATATTTATTTTAATATAATTTTTAATATATATAAACTAAAAAATTTATTACAATCTTATAAGTATTATTTATTAATTAAAATAATTTCATTATAAAAAGTCTTCGAAGACGTTGCTCCCTTTCATTTGCAACCAAAATTTGCTCTAGAATTTCGCTTGAGTTTTGTGTGTTTTTACAGGGTATATTATATTCGTATATTTATTGTGCTTACTTATAGGTGGCAAGTTGTCGCTTTTACTTTGCTGTTGGTTTTTTGCATTTTTTTGCATTTGAGTTAAGGGAATTTAATTATAAAAATATGCAATATTTTTTCTTTTTATGATCGTTTGCTTTGAACTGAATGTTCGATGCCGACACGGCACAATGATTACTTTGAGTACAGAGCAGCTGATGCCTAAACTGACTTAAACATCATTATTAATAAGATCATTAACATCATCATCATCATCATCATCATCATTGTAATTATCAATGTTATTGTTGTTGTCATTTAATAGTGACACTAATCATATGACCTCGAGTGTTTTGGCTAGGTTTAACAGCCACTTTACACAGTGTGTTTGCCCTCAAACAAAATGTTGAGTTTTTCATGCCACTTCATAGAACAACGGCAAATGAGTTGAACCATTCATAAAAATGCCATTCTATTGCTTTCTTTCATTTCTCTCTTTTTTACCTATCCCTCTCTCTCTCTCTCTCTCTCTCTCTCTATATATCACTCTCTTACTCTTTGTATGTCTTTGTATCTATCTCTGTTTTCTAGTCTTTGTGGCACCTTTCTTTGTTGTGTCTATTGATTGAAGAAATGGGAACTACTCAGAACCAAAGAACTGGCGATGGGCAACTAGTTATTGGTAACTGGAAAAGGTTGTGCCCAATGCAGTATTAGAAATAGGTACAAAGACAACACAAACCCAATACAAAGCCCCTCTAGGAAGCCGCTTTTGCGTAGGTATCAACAGTCGAGCGACCAACCGACGGATCGACTGATCAACGGACAGACCGAACGATCGACCGACCGACCGGCAACTGGGTCAAACAAAAGACAACAACATGCACACACAATACACACACACAAACACACACAGTTATGTATTATAGAGACAAAACAGAGTTATAGGAAAACAGGGAGAAAGAATATGATACAAAAATTTCACCTTTCGCAGTTGCAGTTGCAGTTGTAGTTGCAGTTAAGCTGAGCTGAGCTGCGCTGCGCTGCTTTGCGCTGCACTGCGTTGCTTGAAGAGGCATGACGCGTGTCAGGGGCAACCAATTAGTATAAAGGCAATGCGGTATCTGTGCAGTCTTTTGTGTCTTTTATATGATATAGGGGTTGTTCATAACTATAACTACAACTATGCGTAAAAGTATAAGCAGAATGCGTTAAAATACACTGAAAAAAAAAAACAAACAAAAATTTCAACTTCACTTTAAGCCTTGCCAGAGTATACTCTTTATTAACTGCAGCATATAAGTTCTAGCTTAAGCTTATAGTATTTTTTTGTTTTCAGTGTTCTTCAGCTGCCTTAAGCAGTGCCGTGTGGCTGACACTGATGAGCCGCAAACTGCGCAGGAAGCAACAACCAATTCACAAGGATATTTAGGGGATCATTTTCGGGGCATGTGTTTGTAGCTCCCCAGTACAAAAAGAAACCAAAGAAACCAAAAAAAAACGAAGAACAACAAAAACACAGTAAGAACACAAAAACAAAAAATAAAAAGATAAAGTGCGCAGGCGCAAAGGATGTGGCAGAAGACGAAGAAGGACGCTCGACAACAGTTTTTTTTTTTTTGGTGCACAACGCTGTAACATCTGCCGGCGGGCTGGCCGTCTGTTTGTGCTGTTGTCCTTCTTCTTTTAACATGAAAAGCAAGCTCATTATGATGTTGATGATCATCATTATTATTGTGATCATTGTCATTGTAGTCATCATTCGTTATGTCCTGGCAGGACATGTGCGTTTTTAGTTATTGAAATTTTTACTTGTTTTGTCCTGTTCGCTGCTCTGTGCATTGACTATTTAATTGCAGATAATATCGACAACAAACAGCAGGCAGCAACAGCAGCAACAACAGCAGCAACAACAGCAGCAACAACAGCAGCAGCAGCTCAGACAGAAGGATAAAAAAGGACAATGAGGACAACCAGAACGACGCCGCAATCAACAGCTGAACTCCCCGGAAATGCAAGCAGCACTGCACTGCAATAGGGACATTCAACCCCCCCTACCCCTACGCATACATACTCTCCTACTCCATCTCTCACTCTCTATCTCTCGCCCGTTCTGAGTGTGTGTGTCTCCTGTGGAGACTCAGTCGCACGTGTCAATAATTGTTTGGGATGTGGAGCTCAAAGACAAAAACTTCAGCTGTCGTTCAGCTGTGACTTCCAACTGCATTGTCAGTTGCCAACAGTTTTTTTTTTTGTGGTACGTTAAGCCCCTACCCCCAAGGCACTCTCCTCCATCTCTACCACTATTTACTAAACACCACCAGCACACAAGGATTCTTATGCGCATAGATATGGAAATACTTGTAGACACCTTCAATGTGCTCATAAATAATCAAAGGTGTAGGCAATTATATGTATATGAAATGCTTATGATGAACTTCATCCCAATCTATTATACTCAACATACATATTCCAGCTCCTTATATTTACCTTATATACCCCTTACTATAAGTACTACTAGCTATGACTACCCCTATTATAATAATTTGCCGTCTGGCTAAATGAATATGCTTTTTATACAGCAGACTATGCGTGTCCAAGTCGATAGCTTACACCCACAAAGAAAGAGAGCAGGGGAGAGACAGAGAGAGAGAGAGAGAAGAAATTGTTAAGGAGTGGTATTAGATTGATATCATGTAGAAGTGTTTAGAACTTACTTTGAGTCTATGCAGTCTATGGGATAATTTCTAACAATATTTAAATATGTTTTCATTTATGCGGCCAACATTGTTATTAGCCTAAAAGAACACCCACTATAACCTGATGACATTATGAATATAATATGTATATAATAACACCATATGCTACTAACACACACACGCATCATGTACACCCTCTAAAACATCAAAAGGCTAATAATTGGGGTGAAAATAATTAACGGAATTAACTATCTAACTATCTAACAAGCAACCCCATAAACAATTCATAATGTCAACATCAACACTCGAAATTAATCACAACGATAGCTACAACTATACCTATCATATATATACATAAATATATATAGACTAAGATCTAAACTTAAAACGTTTAATATAGATATATATATCTATATAAATAAATAAGAAATTATATCATATTATTTATATACTTTTAGACTCTCTTCAGGTGCCTGAATCTAACAGAAAACAGGGCTTAAAAGGTTCTCTTAAATTTGCCAAAAAGATAGAAGCTTACCATTTATATACATATATGTATATTTGTATATTTTAATCATTTAATATATATTCTATTATAAATAAATATCTAAATAAATAAATAATATATACATATATATATATTAATTGATTGTTTTTATTTATTTTAATTTGAGAATTCAGAAAATAAATACACACAAAGCTTAGTTGAAATGTTTATGTAATTAAATATTAATATTATGAAATATGCTTCAATTTATATTTATATTCTCTATTTTTAAATATTTATTTTGTTATATAGATATAAATTATATTGAAAATATATTTAAGCTGCTCAGTAGACATAAATTAAAAAGCAGTTGGAAAAAAGTTTTATTGCTTTAACATTTATTTTAATATTTAATTTATAAATAAATTTTATAATTTTATTTTAATCAATTTAATATAATAACTCGATTAAATTATATTATTATTCTTTATATTATTATTATTATATTTAATTTATAAATAAATCAATTAAATTTAATAACTTAATTTATTTTGAATATTATTATTATATTATTTATTTATAAATAAATTTATTATTCTTTTTACTATTATTATTATATTTAATTTATAACTAAATCAATTCAATTTAATAATTTCATTTAATTTATATATTATTATTATTATATTTAATTCATAAATAAATTAATTAAATTTATAATTTTATATTCAATAATTCAATTTAACAACTTGACTTAATTTATATATTATTATTCTATAAATATACAATATACTTAAATATTTTATTTCATTTTAAAATTGATTTTCAGCAACTGCTTCATAGTTTGTGTTAAAAAAATAAATTAAAATAAATATAAAATATTGAAAATTATAATGGAATATACATAATTAAATAAGTAAATATAATAAAAATATGAATAAAAAATAAAAAAAATCAATTTACAAACAATAACCAATATATAAACAAACATCAGATATTCGTATATTAGAGCATGCAGCGCCATCTATTGTACGTTTGCAGCATTAAAGCATACTTTCATTCACTTGCGAACGCTGCAGAGCTGCTTGCTTTATTTTATTAAGATTATGACTGCTTCAATGACTGGTATACCATCATAAAGTGTTCAACTTCAACTTGCCTCAATATATCAATCAATTTCAGGTCAATCAATAAGAATTTCCTAACAAGAAAATTTCATAAATTGCTTGAACTTTTGAGCAATTTAAAATTGAAAACAAAAGTTGTTGCTGCATTATTGTCGTAACTATTTGGCAACACTTTAAAAAAAAAATTGTAAAAAAATATTCCGCGTTTTTTTAAGCCAATTTACAAACATTTTTTTTTCTTCTTTCTGGCAATTAAAAGCAAACTTTGCATAGAACTTCAATGCTGTCAGTCGGCAGCAATTCTTTTTTATAGTTTTTGTTTTTTTTTTTTGCTTCAAAGCTTAAAGACTCCCAACAAATGGAAATTAGTTGCAGAGTTGGCTAAGTCTGTTTAACACTGGGCACAGACAACATCCATATTCAGATTCACATTCACATCAACATCAACATCAACATCAACATCAACTAACAGCAACAACTACTAATATACTAACAACAAGTTAGTCTAAGATCTAACCACATCTAGACACATCTTTCATCTGAAGGAACTCTTAATGCTGAACGCTCCGATCCGCACACAATTCGCAGCTTCGTCCGGCAAATTGCAAAAGTAACGGCAAAGCTAATGCCAATGCAGCTAACGCTGAGTCTACAGTGTTTGGTAAATGTAATTGTATTTGTAAATGCCATAAAGTTGGCAACACTTGCTGTGCCAACAGCAACAGCAGCAGCAGAAGTAGGGGAAGCAGCAGCAATACAAATGAATTATGTTGGCTGCCCAACAGCATACGCTTTGCCCCAAACAACAACAACAACAACATCTTTCCCCATTTATACCACACAACACCCCCCCCCCCCCCCCCCACCACCCCGTGTGATCCCACAAAGCACATCATCAATGCTATAGCCCAGCTTGGCCTGGTCTGGCCTGTGCCACAGAAATATTGCTCCAACGTTTGCAAATGAAGTTCACGAGATGGTCAAGACGATAATGTTGGCGAGCGCATTTGCCAAGTCATGAGGCGAATACCATGTTGTTGCTGCTGCTGCTGCTTCTACTGCCCTGACACCGCAGCAATATCAACAGCAATAGCAGCAGCAATAGCAATAGCAACAACACAATTGAGTTAGTCGCTGGCGCGTCACAGCGAACGAGTTTTTAGCTGTTGCTGTTGATATTGTTGTCGTTGTCGTTGTTGTTATTGTTGTTGTCGTTGTTGTTGTTGTTTTTGTTGTTGTTGTTGTTGTTGTTGTTGCTGTTGCTGTTGCTCATGTTGTTGCTGTTGCTGGTGTCCATTTTGTCGCCGTTGTTGCCCTCAAATAGTTGGAAATCAAATCAGCAACAACAACAACGACAATAGCAACAGCAGCAACTGCACAAACAACAGCAATAGCAACAACCAACTAACAGCAGCAACAACAACAGCAGCAACAACAACAACTACAACTCTAAAACTGAAATCTATGTAAAACTCAATTGAAGCGCAGCGACCTCTCGCCACCCACCTCCCACCGCCGCTGCCGCCTGTCGACGCTTTAGTTTCTGCTGTTTGGCTTTTGTTTGATTTAGTTTATGCAGCCCGCAATCGCTTCCCCCTCTCTTGCTCTCTTCCCTACTCTCTCTCACTCACTCTCTTTCTTTCTCTATTTCTCGCGCTCTCCCTCTCTCTCTCGCTCTCTCTCTACCCCACTGCCTAACACAATCTATAAGCATTGCCCTAACTCGAGCTTATGCATACGGCGAACAACTTGAAGTTCCAAGCCCAAAGCTGAACTGCAGTTCCCCCTGCTTACACACACACACACACAGAGTCACACACGCATATATACACACACACACACACATAGGCATTACAACTGAAGCTGAATCTCTGCCAGCGTCGCTGCTGCTGCTGCTGTTGCTGTTGCTGTTGTTGTCGTCGTCGTCGTCATACAAATATTTAGTAGAGTATGAAGTAGTTCGGGTTCGGTACATAAAATGTGTTGACCTCAGTTGACCTCGATTCAGTTTCTGTTGCCGTTGTTGTTGCTGTTGTTGTTGGTACTTCTTTTTTTCCTGCTTTTTGCAGCACTTATTTTATTTGCGCAAACGTTTTAATGAAATTTGGTTTCATTTACCCCTCCCCCCCCCCTTTTGCTACTTTGTCTCTCTCTCTCTGTTTCTGTTTCTGTTTCTCTCTCTCTATTTCTTTTCTTTTGTTGCTTCTCTTGCTTATGTTTTTGTTTTCTTCTACTTTTCTCTTTTTTTATTATTATTATTATTATTATTATTATTATTTTTTGTACTCTCGAACGTCTTTACTTTGGTCTCTTCCCCCTTCTACCACCCCCTCAACAAGCAAACCCCTTCCCCTCTATCAGATGGACACATTTGAGCGCGCCGCTGAGTTTTTCAATTAGAAATCATCATAATCGTATCTCTTTGTGGTTCTTCAACCTCTTCTTCTGCTATGGGGGCTGCTGCCGGAATTCCCTGTCCAATGCTTACGCTCCCCCCCCCCTCTTCCCGAAATCAACACACTGCCCACTGGTAACCGCCCAACTGTATAGCTCGGGTATGTAGCATTCTGAGAGTTGAAGTCCAAATGATCTTTTGGCGAGTGTAGCTCATAATTTTTTTTCTGTTTCGTTTTGTTTCTTAGTTTATTTTTTGTAGTTTGTTTACCTCGCTTAATGTTGTTGATGATTACTTTCACCGGACAGTAACAGCAGCAGCAATAGCAGCAACAGTAACCAAAGTTTGAACGCAACAAAACACAGTTATGACAACAACAACAACAGCAGCAACAATCCAAGCGATTGCTGAGGTAGCAGCAGCAGCAACAACAACAACAAAAGTTAAATACAAAAACGTAGCAAAGTTGCTTTGGTTATTTGTTGCTATTGTTGCTGATGCTATTGTTGTTATTGTTGGTATTGTTGCTGCTGTTGTTGGCATATGAAATATGTTTGAACATAATGAGGCCAACAGAGCGATTGTTGCTGTTGCTATTGCTGCTGCTGTTGCTGTCTACTGACGAACCAACTATAACTCTCTGACTGCAATGATTGCAGGTTGCTGTTGACTGCCTATGGCAACGTCAGCAACAGCATTGCACCGGCATCCGAGAGCAACAACAATAGCCACAATAGCAACAATAGCAACGACAGCAACCAGTCAATGTCTTACCTCGTAATCTTAATCAAAATCAAAATCAAAATTTGATACAATTAGCAATAGCACAAAAGTGTTGCTGTTGCTGTTGGTGCTGCTGCAACTATGTTGCTGCAACCAAAAAGTATTGCAAGCAATTTATGTTTTTTTTTTTCTTTGTAGCTGCACAAATTCCACTTAACTGCCTGCATTTGTCCTCTATAATGAATCAATCAGAAACAAAGAGTTAAAAGCCTATTGACCATCTCCTAGGAAGGTTATGACTTATTCAAAAGAGAAGCGAATGATAAGTTTTAAGCGAATTCTATAAAATTTAGTTAAATTTCAAGCCAATAAAGAGTAAAGCTTTAATTAACTTTTAATTTGAATACTAATAAGAATAATAAGAAAGAAGCAAAGAGATAAGTCAATGGTAATAAGTAAGAGAGAAGCAAACAATAAGTCTTTGGTTTACTATATACAAATTGCATATAGCTCAGGCTAAAAGAAATACATAATAAATAAAAATAAGTAAATTTTACATGCTACACAATCCTTTATTATAATAGAATAGTTTACATAAAAGAGAGAAGCTTTAGATAAGCTACTGACATACTTTAAGAAGTATCAAATGTAATATTGGTATTGAAAATAAGTAAAGTTGAAATGAAAGAGATTTAACTAGAAACACAAAGCAGTTTAAGTTTAAGTACTATTAGCTGTATATAGATTTTAAAGAGAGAAACAAGTGATAAGTTTTAAGAGCTTCTATATGAAACTTATTGCTACATGAACATTAGACAGACTCTGAGCTTAAATCAGGTAAAACGAAGTAAGTTCTTAAATGCAACATGGCATATATAATATATAATATTGCAGAGTGAAGCAGACGATAAGTCTCTCAATATTTGCAGTAATTTATATATATTCTTGTTCAATACAAATACCACAGTTGAAATGGAAAGAGGTTTGATTGAAGAATCAGCAGATTATTTGCAGTTTCAACAACAAATTAGTAATAAAAAAAGCGGAGTGAGAAAGAGAGATAGAGATATTAAGACTGTGTCAGACAGAGTTAGATATATAGTATCTATATAGTACTGGTATATAGCACTTATTCAATTGATAATGGAATTTGTATACAACAACTGCCCCTTAGCCTATTGCACAATCTCTTGCCAAAAACTCCAACAGGTCTCGCAATTTCAATTGAAAGTTGTGAACCTATTCAAACAGCTTAAGGCACCTTTCGAAACCCTTCAAGATCCCACATATATAACCTATATAATATCATATATGTATATTCATTATATATTTGTTGTTGTTATTTGCGAGTAATGCAAAATTTTTGTTAAGTTGTCTAATTTCTTTTAAGCTGGTTTTCTCCTGGTTTGTCGCCCTCAGTGCTCTCTGTGCACTTTCTATTTCCTTGGCACGCATTTGGTAAGAAACAGCAATAGCAATAGCAACAGCAACAAAAACAACAACTACAATAAAAAGAAGAGAAAAAAAAGAAGCAGAAGACGACAACAAATAACATAAAAAACAAAAATATAATAAAAGCCGTTAGGTAAATGAATTTCAGTGGCAGCAACCCGAAAAGTTGACATGCATCTCATATAACGCGTACCCAACAAAAAGTAAATAAAAAAAGAGAGTTAAAATATATATATATATAGAAAAAAAGTGTAAAATAAATGGAAGAAGTAGCAGTATGAAGAAAATAGAAAAAAAAAATATGTAGAAAAAAAAAACAGAAACTAAGCGACGTCTTTCGGTTCACGTTCACGTCCAAAAATTTCATTGTACCCACGACGACGTCTGCGAAGCGACAAGCGGAAATGGTAAACATTACCTTTACCTACACTTGCAACATGGTCAGGGGCGTAGTGTGGAGGTAGGTGGGGGCTAGTTGCAGAAGAAATGGGAACTGAAAGAAAATAATAATAAAAAAAGAGAAGAAAATAAAAACGGTTAGTTATGAAACCAAAGCATCATTCAAAGGCAGCCGCCAAAGCCGCCCGCACTGGCTGAATGGTGCGGAGGGGTGCGGGTGCAACCGGTGAAACAGTTGATGGTGCCAGGGAAACGACTGCAGGGGAGCGGGGGGGCTAGCTGAGGGGCAAAGCCGCATAGAGGTGACGTTGTCCAAGTGACAGCTGCCGGAGAAGCTCAACGGGCAATGCGGACTCAACTCATACAGCAGCAACAGCAGAAACAGCAGCAGCAGCGGCAGTAACTTTCCAATGTACACACTCACACACACACACAAACACACACTCACATACACACATACATAACAACCACATTTCTATAATATTTCATTATTGTTTCGCTTACTTTTCAACCAAAAGGCGGCAACAATAACAGTTGCATGTAAATGCGATGCCACAGAAAAAATTTGTAGCCGGAGACGACACCAAAACGCCGACAACCACAACAAAAACAATAACAGCAACAACAACAACAGTTAACACAACATACTCTAACAATCCATTGATATTATAATAACTCGTTGAACCGTTGTCATAGGCCCACTTAAAGACGATATTCCAATTGATATAGCAATGAAAACCTAATCCAAATCTGGACAGATTTTAATGAAAATATTTAATATTTTTTTAGTAAAATGAAACTAATATGCATATAGTTAATAATAATATAATATATATAGTAAATTATGGATATATATATATATATATATATATATATATATATATATTCGTTGACAACTAATTGACACCAATTATTTTGTGTATGCATTTTCATCAATCATCATCGTTTCAATCACGATTTTCTTCGAGTAGAGACATGATATCGCTACAGTTTAATTTTTTATGTTTTCTTCAGTTATTTCCTTGCAATTTTATCTATGTTTCAAGGTTCACTTTATCAGTGTGCATTTAGTAGCATTTTTTTTAAATTTAGTGGTATGTCTTTGGTGAGACAACTAATTGACATCAAATTATATTTTGAGCAAAAGAAAATATTTCATTGCATTGTTTGGTAAAAATTTCTGTAAGTTGTAATTATTAATGATTATAAGAATTGATTTATATTAATTTTGAATACGAAAATGGCTCTAGGTTATAGGAAATGCCAAGCTTTTTACATTCGCCATGATTATTGGAGAATGACCTTGAATTGTGGAACGCTAATACGAGACACCAAGATATTGTAATGAGGTTTAATTGCCCTAAAAGGATGGTATTTAATACCATAAGCAACTGTAGTGTACATGGTGTGAATTAGTTGACAACGGTATATATAACGATACATAGTCCATATACAGAATATATCTTATGCTTAAATGCAAAATTATGTTAGTTTTAAACATCATAAAACTATTTAGAACTAAATTTAGCCTAATAAATGCTAAAAATTGCTTATAAGAAAATATTGTGTATAAACAAATACAAAATCGTTCATTTGGAATCAGTTCATATAAATTTTATCGGTTTTAAACATATTATAAGCTGTAGGACAGCATAAAATATAAATTTAAGTAAACTTCTAGACCAACGAATTTGCATATAACTCATGATTGCTTAAAAGGAAATATCGAATATATGCAAACAATATTCTGCATTATAGGTTTTGCATATAAGCAGTATATACTGTATATCTAACGTTAAAACTTCAAAGCTCAGTGCAATTTTTTGCTTTAAGCAACTTCAACTGTTTAAGACTCAACTTTGATCTTGAAAAGTGATATATCTGTTTAAGCTGTATGATAACAGGATTAGTAGGTGGATTAAATATTATACTAGATATAATACATATGATATATATGATATATTTTAGATACTTGAGATTAGTGTATATGGGAAAAGAAACACTTGCTTAAAGCAGTAGGAAATAGACTTTGTTAGAATAAGGTATATAGGTTTAATTGATCTTTTTATACGATATATTGTATAATAATATATATTTATATATAATATTTAATATATATTTATATAAAATATTTAAAATTAATAGTATATTTTCAATGTCTAACAACATTTATTTAAAACATTTTAAAACACTACTCAACACTCTTATTAACCAAATTAAACTCATTTCTTGAAAAAAAGCAAGAGGAAAGACGAGCAGCCAGAGACATTGTTAGAATAAGGTATATAGCTATATAGCTAGTTCTGTATATATGTATATACATAAATATATATAAATAGTATATTTTCAACACTTATTTAAAGTATTTTATAACACTACTCAACACTCTATTTAACCAAATTAAACGCTTTTCTTTTAAAGAAGAATTCGCTTTTAGCACTTGAAATTGCAAACTGCAAAAGAGCAGCAAAAGTAAATCGGCTTAAGTATCATTTATTATGCTACTAGTTAATATAATCTTTGTTAAATTAGCTTAAATAATAATACTTAATTCAATTAATACTGAATGCCATTGAACATGCTCTCAGTTAACCACAAAAATACATTTTATTTGTGGCCTTCAATTGCAGCTTGGAAAATTTAACAACAATTATTTTGATATTTGGGAAATGCTAAAAATAAAAAAAAATAACAAATAGCAGGAAAAATGCGTTTAAATTGTCATTGGAAAATGTTTGAAATATTTGAAATGCGTTTTTCATAAATTCCAATTATTATTTTTATTTGCCGCTTGCAACAAAATGTTGCTTCGAATATCGCCCAAAAAAAAACTGTTGCACAGCCAAAAAAAAAATCGAATAAAAAAATTTAAACAGAGAATCATAAACTGAAAAAAAAAATGCAATTCAATTGCAAAGTGGTTGTCGCTTTAGTTGTTTTGGTTAGATATTTGTGAAAATTGTGAGAATTGTGAAATTGTGAAAATGTGCAAAATGGCAAATGGAAAATATCAGGCCAAAAACCCAAAGCTCAAACCCAAGCCCATAAGCGTTACACGTACCACTGTCCAAATATATATATGTACATATAAATGTGTGTGTGTGTGTATGTGTATATGTATATGCCCCATGACCGAGGCATCTGCCAGGCAGTCAGTGCTGGAAATGTATCCTGCAAACTCTTCCTGCTGCATTCATATCGAAATGGTGGCATGTTAAATGGAAATGCATTTGGTTGACTGGTGAAACCGCACAGCGAACTAGAAGTTGGCAGAAGGTAGAAGGTAGAAGGTAGTAGGTACTAGGTACTAGGTATGGTAAACAATGAAAGAAGGGGCACAAGGGATAAAGAAGAGGAGGAGGAGGAGGAGCGAGTCTAACATGGTACATTCAGGATATATTTTGAAGATGCGGGAGTCGTGGGCTGAAAATAAAACCAAATAGACGGAAAATGGGGAAAAATGCACAGCGACTGTGAATGGAGATGGTATAGGAATAGAATGGCAGAATGAGAGGCAATAGCATAGCACAAGAACAAACATGCACACACACACACACACACACACACACATATATATATAGGAATATACATATAGATGTATACATCCTTGACAGTGCCGACTGTGAGTTCATTGCATTTTATGCGAAGCGACGTTGCAGGTAAAATGCAAACAACAGCAACAACATGCAATATGCAGCAACAACAACAATATTGCAGGGCCAGAACTGTGTTTTGGCTTTTGGGACTGGCTAATGCGCCACGCACCTAACAACAGGCAGTAGTAGTATTGCGGTTGTATTGGTTTAGCAACAAGAGAGGAGTTAGAGACAGACAGAGACAGAGAGAGAGAGAGATTGCGAGATAGAGAGAGAGAGAGATAGCACTCTGGGTGGCAAGTTTGGGTTGTACTACAGTTGTTTGCAGTTCGACTATATATATATATATGTATATATGTGCGTGTGTGTGTGTGTGCGTGTGAAGCCAGGCGACCCTTCGCAACCGAAATGCCACAACACAACACAATTTTCTCACCAGTTAGCCGACCAGTGGGCTAGTGGAGTTGGAGCAGAGGATACACAGGATACACAAGGCAGCACAGGACGAAAACTAGAAGTCAGTAGCTAGTACATAGAGGCAGCAACAACTAGGAGTCAAATGCTGATAGTTGGCAACTCGTAACTGGTAGCTGGCAACCAGAGCAGCCGCCAAAACTGAACACAGCCTCATTGAGTTTTGAGCTTTTGAGATTTTCATGTTGCATCAGAGATAGTACTTTGAAAGGGGGATGGGGAGGGGGATGGGGATGATAACTGACAGGTAACTTTGGGTGGCAATTTGAACACAGAGACAATTTCTGCATTTGCTAGTTTTTGAACATTTTAACCCGGAAGTGACGGTTAGCCAGGCATGTGGCAGCCACAACTCACTTGCCACTTTTTGACCAAATAAATACAAATCCTCATCCCTCCCCCCCTTAAACATTGATCGTAGGCAATCGCTATAAGCACTGACACTGACTCTGATTCACTCTTGGACTCTGACTCTGTAAGTGTGTGTGTGTGAGTGTGTGTATGGGTATGACAGTCCCCTGTTGCTACCACTACAACTACTACTGTGCCAAGGACAGCGTCACTTAAGCAGCTCAACTGGCAGGAACCATAGAATAGACATCAACTAGTTGTTGTTGTTGTTGTTACTGTTGTTGTTGCTGATGTTGTTGTTGCAATCGACAAACAGCAATCGGCTGTTGCCAGTACAGTTTTACTGGGCAGAAATCATAAAACGAAAACGAGTTACAAAGCTGCTGAATTCCGCCAGAGAACAGGTAGATGCCCACTAGGCACCAAGCACTAGCCACCAAGCACCAGGCACCAGGCACTAGGCACCAGGCACTAGCCACCAGACACAAGCCAATAGGCAGTAGGCATAGGGCGACGGCAGTTTTGGAATGCAAACTATAAATAGAGGAAGCCAGGCCAAAAAGGCACCATGCTCCTTCTCGCTCTCCCTCTTTCTCTCTCTCTCTCTTATACACACTCGCACACCCGCTGCCTCCCTCACTTTGTTGCTCTGGGACGTTTGGTATGGTATAAGGCCAGTGGCATTGAGCTCTATTTATGCCTATGTTGCTGTCTGCAGCAGTCACAGTCACAGTCACAGTCAACCAATTCAACCCAAACTCAAACTGAAAACCCCTAAGCCCCCCCCAACCCCTACTTAACCCTAAGTCCTAACCCTAAAATCCGAAACCAAACCATACCAACACAACAACAACAATCACAAACGTATTTGCAGTTGCATTCTGCAATTGCAGTTGCTGTTGCCGTTGCTGTTGCAGTTGCAGTCATTGGTAGTTGCTTCTAATGTCTGGCGATGGCCGTTGCCATTATATCGTTAGAGCCCAGAACTGAAAAACTCAAACTCAATGCCAAAATCCTAATACCAATACCAATACCAATACCAGATATCAGGTACAAACATTTAGTTGCATACAACTCCAACTCCAATTCCAACTCCAGCTCCAGCTGCAGCTTTAGCTTCAACTCCAGGTTCAACTTCAATTCTATTTCAATTTTCCATCTCCATTTGTGTTGCTGCCTCCGGTTTTGGTTTCGTTTTTGGTTTCGGTTTTGGTTTCGGTGTCGGTGTTGCTGTTGCTGTTGCTGTTGGTGTTGGTGTCGGTCTCGTTCTTGTGGCAGCAACGTCGCCAGCTTGCCGCTGACTTTGATTGCAAACTTTACATGGCACCAAAGTGCATTTTCAATAAAAGCAAATATCACACACACACACACATACACACGTACATGTGTGTGATAGTGTACAGTGTCTATATGGTATGTCTTATATTGTGGCGTGCCTTTAGACTTGTAGCCCTTTTCATTTCTTTTCTCTTATTTTTTTCGGAATTTTTTTCCCCAGCCGCCTCCCTTTTTCCCACGAACGTTTGATAGAATTCTGCGAATTCTGTGACCTCGACACGGCGCTCAAATGCTATAAAAGTTGTCTAACAACCCCTTCCCTCATCATATCCTGCACCTAGCCATATCCTGCGCTTCGTCCTGTAAATGTCTAGCGCCCACACAGGAATGCGCTTGCCAAGTGAACTTTGTGTGCAATGACAACAACTCAAACAACAGTTACCCTACAAAGGACTATTAACAGCAAGGATATCATACAGATAATAAGCTCCTTGCAGCTGGTTTTTCTCTTTAACTTTTTTTGGCATTACTCTGAGAGTGCTGAGGCACTTAATTAGTGATAAGAATTATGCTACAGTTTATCGTTAAGGGATTTCCGTTAAACTTTTACCAAGTTTCTTATAATCATTTTAAGCTTTTCCTTTCATAAATCACTATGCTGCTTCTTTTTCTCTTTTTCTTTGCTTATCCATTTACTATTTTCTCCCTTGATTTCTTTACTTTTCCTTTTCTTTTACTTTCCGGTTCGCTCCTTTTCTTACCAATCCTTTTTGATGCAGCCCCTTTCCTAAGCTTATTATCATTGCCCTTTTCTTTCCTTCTTTCTATTTATTATCCTTTGTTTTCCTTTTCATTTTCTCATCCCATTATTTTCCTTTACATTCTGTCTTACCTATAAATAAAGCTTTATTAAGTATAATAAAAGCTTTGATCCTATTTGGTATGTAATTACCATCTCTAATACTGTAAGTAGCTCTGATTCTGCTCTAGGGTTTTCCTAGTAGCTGTTATCTTAGTTAACCTAATGTAGTCTTCTTTTCCTAACAGAGGTGGATATTGCTTCTTGTAGTCAGCACTTATATGGAGTAGGATTAGTCTAGTATCCTCAGGATACACTATTCTAATGACTTATTGAATAGACATCCTAGGAGACACGAGCATATTTATTTATGCACAACAACACAAGGAATAAGACTGAAAGTAAAAGAAAAGAGAAGAGAGCATGAACACAACGAAGAAGCACAAAAACTTGTCACAAAAACTTTTTGACATTTTCAAATGTTTCCAACTATTGAAAATTAAACACGCTCCACGTTGACTTTTCTCTCTCAAACTCAAAAAGAAACTTTTGGCAGTAATCCTAATCCAAAGTGACAGCTTACATAAATACCCTGTAAATATGCATAATACAAGACTAAAGGGTATACAATAAGAAAGTAAATTAAATGCTTAAAATGCCAGCTGCATTCTAATGGGATTCTTATATGGATTTGTTTAGTTTGGAAATGTGAAATTATAGTTAATATCAGGATATCTATTCATCCGCAGCATTAACAGTTGAATATATCCCAATGATTTTACTATTTACATATATATATATATATATATCCTTAGAATAAGGTATAAGTTGGCTTAAATTCTTAACAAGTTCATTGGTTAGAAGCTTTGGAAGCTGCTTAAAGTTTATTAGTAAGTCTTTGCATTAAATTAACTAAACCTGTATATAAATTATACAAAAATTAATGAAAAGCAAATTCGCAATTGTTGTTAAATTATAATAAAAGCTTAATTAGTTGATTAAAGTTCACAGTTAAACTCAGTTTTAAGCTGCTCTTTGTGGGCTCTTTCAAATGATGAAGACTGATTGCTTATATTAATTGTGTGATAATCAAAATACATTTAAATTTAAAAAGCAAATAGCTTAATATACCAATGAGCTTAAATAATAATTTTATTAATAATTTAAACAAAGCTTTCATTTAACTGGTTAAACTAATAGTAAAATTCAATTGCTCAACATTAAACATCAGTTTCTGAACTTGTTGAAGCTTTCGACTCGGCTAGTCGTCCTGTTTGCACATTTTAATTAGCTCTCTTTTAGCCTTTTTTAAAGGCAAAGGAGCTAAAATATAAAAAAACAATTATATGCACCTTTCAGCTAGTGTCATTTGGCAGCTGCAACCTAACCGCTAACTGCCAAACTGATTATTGCAATGATCAACATTTGCGGTTGTCAGTTTGATATCTGAGGTCTCAGCTCTCAGCTCTCAGCTTACAGCTCGCAGCTCTTTTGGTCTTGAGGTCTTGAGGTCTTGAAGTCAAGCAGTTGCCCGGATATCCGGAGCAGTTGTTTACTTCCAACTGGGCAACTCCCCATGTCCACTGTCCACTTGAGCTGACTTTTAGTTCATATATTTGACTTTGTGGTGATGATGATGATGATGACGTTGGTAATGGTGATGGTGGGGCTGTTTTGTTGGTGGTGCAGTGGTGTAGTGGTGCAGTGGCAATGTTACTGGTGTTCTTTTTGTTTCTTTTACTGTTGTTACTGGTGCTGTTGCTGTTGCTGTTGCTGTTCCTGTTGCTGTTTCCTACTACTTCTTTGGGAGCCACGCCTCGTCGGCATATTCATCAAAATTCACTTTAACTTCATTATCATCGTTATTGTTTTATTTATTCCACCTACTGTTTCGCCTCAAGACACTTGATCGCTCAATTGATTTTGCGGCATTGCGCGGTGTGGTGCGGCTTGTTGCGCTATGTTGCAAGTTGCTGTTGCTGTTGCTGTTGCTGTTGTTGAGTCGAGTTGGTGGCCAGTTCTGAAGGTTTATTTTACTTTTTCACAGCTTTCCCCCTCTTTCTCCCTCTCTCTCACTCGCTCTCTCTCTCTCTCTCTCTCTCTGTCTCTCTATCACAGATACACCCAGGCCGCCAGCGTATAGCCAGTCCCAGTCACAGTCCCATACCCTTAGCTTTGGCCTGTGTCCGAGTCTCAGTCGAAGTCGCAGCAGTCCCGGTGCAAGTCCATGTTCAAGTCTGAATCCAAAACTTGAACTTAAATCCTATAAGCCCTTCTCGCTTACACACACATACACACTCGCTCTCTCTCT
This sequence comes from Zygothrica quintamaculata, assembly GCA_037044455.1. NCBI lineage: Eukaryota > Metazoa > Arthropoda > Insecta > Diptera > Drosophilidae > Zygothrica > Zygothrica quintamaculata. Next base: position 130,941 of record JBAMBS010001235.1, read on the forward strand.
CTCTCTCTCTCTCTGTCTGTCTTAAGCTCTGTCTCTCTCTCTCGATGTCTCTATGTGTCTTGGCGTTGCCTGCCTGCTGCTTTTTGACGGTTTCGTTGTGGTTGTCGTTGTCGGCTTCCGATGTTGTTATTGTTGTTGTTGTTGTTGTTGTTGTTGTTGTTGTTGTTGTTGTTGTTGTTGTTATTGTTGTTGTTTTTGTGCGCATTGTCGACACTTTATTGACTACTTTTCTGGATGAATTTGTTCGTTTCTTAATTTCTCTGCACTGCACCCATGCCCTGGCCTTTGCCTTTGCCTTTGCCTTTGCCTTTGCCTTTGCCTTTAGCATTGCCGTTGCTGTTTTTGTAGTTGTTGTTGCCTTTGCCTCGGTGCCCAATGACTGCTGCTTGGTGCCTGGTTCATTGTATTCACTCTGTCCTTTGCCCTGCCATTCCCTTTCCAGCACACATTCTGATATCACTCATACGCCCCGCTCTTGCCACCGCACCGCTTTGCTTGCCTTCGTCTTATTTTGTTTTTTTCCTTTGCTTGCCGGCTGCATCGATTTGGTTGCTGCTTCTTTTATATATATATATATATATATATATAATATTATTTTTTTTTTATAATTTTATTGTATTTCTTTTTGTTTTCTTTACTTCGTTACTTATGTGTTTAATTTTTTTTCTCTCCTTTATTTTTGCCTTTGCTGCGCTGCGGCCCAGACACAAAGACAAAACCAAGCAGACAACGACGACGACGACGACGGCGACGACGCTACGTCAGCGTCATCCAAGTCGCGTTGGGTGACTTTGGACGCGACTCTGTGACTGGTAGTTACACACACACACACACACACACACACACACACACACACACACACACAAAAACACACATACATACAGTAAGGCACTGATTTAGTCGGCCTGAAATATGAGTTGAGGTGTTGTCCTCGCTTAAATTAGCCCCGTCTCAGAGAGTCTGGCTGGCAGTTGCCGCAACATTTTCGATGCCAACATATATACATTTATATCTTTATGTACATATATATGTATTTTTATATATATAAGTATAATTTTCTTGGTTATGTGTCTTATCGCTTTTGTCTTTGGCATCTTTGCTTAATTTACGTTCCAGATTTTAACGGCTTTGTCTCTTGGCCAAGCTGAGTCTGCAATGGCCTGCAATGCAATGGCCTGAACTGAACTGTCTTGCTCTGGTCCTGCCTGTCTTTGCTTATGTTGTTGTTGTTACTGTTGTTGCTGCGGAAACCCTTTTTATTTTTGTTTTAAGCTCAATGCAATAAATCAGTTAAGCAAAACTTATTTCTGCTATAACTTCATAACGGTTAATATTACACGCGCCTTTTATGGCCTACTCAAAAATACTTACACTCACACACACACACACACATATATACCTATATATATTCAAATCAAAATTCATATCAAATTTTAAAATTAAAAATTAAACTCAAAGTGTGAAAAGCAACATAAACATTTAATTGCCATTCAGTTGCCTGTTTACACGCCGTTGCCGATCTCATATAAAATCTGACCACAAATTGTCATTTAAGCGTTCCCCCCATTATGCTAGAGAGAGAGAGAGAGAGATACAGTAAATGATATACAGCTACTTAGGCAATTAAAAAAGTGTGTGTGTGTGAGAGAGAGAGAGAGAGAGCTGGGGGAATCTGAAACCAAATTGGCAGCCATATAGTTTTATAGAGCTGACAACTTGTCGAAACAAGACGCAACGAACTGAATCAACCAATTGAGTTGAGCGTAAATTCAGGATGAATGAGTTATATGAGGTATATGGCGTGTAAAGATCTGAATCTTATGGGCTGTCAATTGATTTAAACTGTATAATAAACTGCTGATTATGCCTGCATTCAGTCTATATAATTACATTATAATAAAAACTGTTTAGCTACAGCGATTTAATGGCATTATTTCTGTTCTGTTGGATTATCGCAATCAGTTATGGCATTTGGCAGTCAAATCATTTGAATAATCACTTTGAATATTCACACAATAATTAAATACTCATTACACTTACGTTTAGTTTAAATAATTGCCAATATCATATCATATATATATAGTATATCGGGTTATATATTGGCTACAATTTCTTTATGAATCTTCAAATATATTCAATCAAATCATATAGAAAACAACTATTATATATAATAATAGTTATATAGTAAAAGTGAATAATATACATAACAAATCTTAAATCATAACTTTGAATTGAATCATATTTTGATTGATTTAATCTAAAACAGTTTGTTGCAGTCACTTAAATTGATTCAATTAATTATTGCTTGAATCAAATGAATCTTTGCTTGCCATCAGCTAAAAGCTACTCATATTTTATAGATTGTTTTCTATAATTTGTCATTTTTATTCACAACAATTGCAAATGAATCATAGTGCAGTTTGCAATGATACAATTGAATCATTTGCTTTGAATTATTTCATTTAAATTGAAGCAAAAATATTGAATCAATTGATAACTTAATAGAAACAAAACTGCTTACACTTTATGTATTATTATAAATAAATTCTATATATTCATATTCAATTATCACATGTGAATGATATTCATTTATTGTCATTTTAAATAATACATTCAAATCATTTGGTTATCATTAGTTGAAGCTTAACAAGAAGACATTCAAATGAATTGATCATTTGAATAATTCATTCATTTTAGCATATTCAATAATGCATTCAATCGCATAATCATTCAATTTAGAACAGTTGAATGATTCTCTTAACAACTGTTTATTCGAAATCTTGAAGAATCCCCACAAATTTGAGACTAATTTAAAGTGAATTTTGTTTTCTCTTTTCTCAAGTTTTTTTTCCTCTTTAAATGTCCAACGAATTCTTATCGATCTGAAGCCTTATAGAGAATATTTAAGAAACCTATAAGAAGAAGAAGACGTAAAGGTAGAAGAAGAAGCAATAACATCAATATATATATATATATATAAATGCGATTGGCGCCACTTGCAACTTCCGGTCCAAGAAGCCTTAACCATAACTGCCGCCACAGCTCCTTGACTGCCTCCCTCGCTCTCTCTCTCTCTCTCTCTCTCTCTCTGTCTTACTCTCTTACTCTATCACTGTCTCATTCTGTATGTGTTTGTCTGCTCTGTTATGGGGGGAACAACCTTATTGTGACGGTGGCCTGAAACGATATACCACCTTGGGCCACCTTGGCTTGGCATTGAATCATGTGCTGCGATTTGACATTGGAATTCAATACGGGTGGAGCAGAGCAGAGCAGAGCACAGCAGCAGCAATGCAAGCACACACACACACACACATGCATACGCATACGCACATACAGTAAAAGAGAGCCAATCCTCAAGCATATACAACAATCCTCTGCAATCCTCAGCAATCCTCAACGATCCTCAACGATCCTCAACGATCCCCAACGATCCTCAACGCAATCCTCAACTCTTTACTCTTTGTCTCTGTATGCATTTAATTTTGTGTTATTTTTTTTCGCTGCTTTTCTTTTATTATTATATTCCTTTAACTTACTTTTTTTAAGGCTTCAGCTGAAAGCATAGGCAGATAGAGAGAGAGAGAGAGAGAGAGGGAGAAAGAGAGTCTGCCTTCATTCGATCTGTCGCGATCAATTTCACGTCAAGTCATAAATCCGCACTCGAGTTTTATGCATAGCAAGTTAACAAATTATATGGAATGTTATGTGATAGAAGCTTTGCTAAGTCGCGCGCCAATGTCCCTGTCCAGCAGACAGACCAACAGACAAACAGACAGACACACAGACAGACAGACAGACAGTGAGACAAAGAGACAACAGAGGAACAGAGCAAGCAAGCAGAGCCTTGCCAATGACAACGCAGCGCAAAGCAAAGCAAAGAGAGTCTTGAGACAACAACAGCAACAACAACAACAACAACAACAGCAACTAGGCAACAACAATGACAACGCACTGGTTTACCTTCAGCACGGTCAGATGTAGCAACAACAGCAACAGCAACAGCAACAGCAACAGCAACAGCAGCAACATCTTTGCTGCCCCCAGCAACACGTTCCACGCACAGCCCCCAAAAAGACAAAGACACCACACTAGATACTTGCCTCTTGTCCCAATGCAATCTTATGTATGTGTCTACATATGTAACTGTCTCTCTCTATGTGTGTGTGTGTTTGTGTATGACCAACGAGACAGCAGCAGCAGCAACAGCAACTGCTGTAAATTAACGCGGGCGTTAAAATTGCAATTTTTCACTTAATGCACAGCAACAACATTTGCCAAGTTGCCAGCAAAAGATGAACATGCCACTAGACACTGCCACAAGCCGCCACCGGGGCTGAGTCTGAGAATGAGACTGCGACTAAGACTGAGACTTGTGCTAAACCTGTGACTGCAGTTGTAACTTTAGTTGTAGCTGTAGTTGTTGCTGCTGCTGTTGCTGTGGCTGTTGCTGTGGCTGTTGCTGTGGCTGTGGCACGTAGGACCATCAAGTGGTTGACGTGGTTTTCGGCAGCGATTGCCGCGAACTCGTTTCACTGAGAGTCTATGTAAAGTGTCCTTGAAATAATTGTAAATTATGTCTTCTCAATGGCAATGGCCAGTTGCCTGATGACAAGTTCTCTCAGATATATACATATATATATATATAAGAAAACAAATTAAAGGGGAGAGAGGGGGGGAGGCAGGTGGTAAAACCAGCAACAGCAACAGCAACAACAGCATCAGCATCAGCAGCAGGCAACGTTGTGATGCGATCTCTCTCGCGTGGGTGGCTGTCTATTAATAAATTTCAATAAGTTGCATTTAATGGACTCAAGCATTGGCCTGGCCAGGCCATGTGGCATATTTGTGGCGCATATGTCACCGCCCTGCCACAGCCAGTGCCATATAGACCATGCCCACTGGTCTGCTTAATTGAAAATCGCAAATATACAAATTATGAGCATACAGCAACAGCAACAACAACAACAAAAACAACAATAACAAATCAAATAATAAAAATAAGTAGAAAAAAATTACAAAAATAATTGTTGCCAGTTGCCATCTGAAAACGGAAAACTGAAAACTGAAAACTGAAAATTGCACCGGCAATCAAACAAATAAACAGATACAGTTTACAGTCTAAGCTGACAACCAACCCCTCCCTCCTTAACCTCTTGTTGTATCAAGCACCACCACCGCTATTAGCTTAGATGCAACCAACCGCAGCCACCCCATCAACAACATTTTCAACCCATTCAACCCACAAAATGCTGCATAGTCGACCAACCTGTTTAATTTCAATGCTGCTTCTTATTTCGATAATTTATTTTGCCAACTATACCGATGAGCTACTAACAAAAAGAGTGAGAGAGGAGGGGGGAAGGGGGAAGGGGGAAGGGGGAAAGAGTATAGAGAAAGAGCGAGAGAGAGAGAGACCTCTGATTAGCTGCAGTCAACTAAAATCCATTACCAACGTATCATCTAAAAGATGTATGTTTGTATGTGTGTGTGTGTGTGTGTGTGTGTGTGTGTGCGTGCGTGTGTGTGTTTAACCAACAGAACGATTTTCGCTCAAGCTGCAAACTTTGCGATCGAAAATTATTTTATTTCTTTTTTCTTATTTTGGTTCAAGAGCCAAATTATTTGGCGAATAATCTGCCGCTGCCGCTGCCTCTGCCTCTGCTGCTGGTGCTGGTGCTGCTGCTGCTGCTGCCTTTAGCTTGCAATTAAAAACTTATTTTTAAGAAAAAGCAAAACAAACAAAACACACACACACACACACATGTATACATATATATATATATATATATATATACACATTGTAGTGAGCATAAATTGTTGCCCATAGCGCGCTCGAGCAGTCAGACGTAGCCATCCATTGAGTGCGACGGTGGAAGGATGGGCATAAAACGAAACGGTTGAGGGTTCAGTGTGTGTAGAGGGGGTGAGTGGCTGGTTGCTGGTGGTACTGGGTACTGGGTACTGGGTACTGGGTGCTGGGTGTAGTGAAGGCAAATTAAATGCATATAAAACGAAGGCGGTTCGACCAAAAGTAGCCCACAGTGTGGGCCACACTCGGGGGCACTCGCCTCAAAAGGCGACCACATACAACTGCAGTCAGCAACCAGCAACCAGCAGGCAGCAACAACAACAACAACAACAACAACAACAGGCAGAAAACAGCAACAACTGCAGGCGATTGAGTCGCAAAATTTATATGCGACGGGCCTACGCGACGTATGCGCAACGAGGCGGAGGAGCGTATAATAAAAATAAAAAAAAAATAAAAGAAAAACCAAAAACTGGCGGGTTGAAGGATGGCTGGGTGGTAATATAGCAGAAGGTATACAAGCACAGTGGACAGGGGTGCGGGGCTAAGGGCAAGTTGCGCTGCTTTGGGGATGCGTTGACGCCTGAAATTGTTAAAATTTGCGTTTTAAATTGCAAAATTTATAAATGCCAAATTAATATTGAGATATACAATGTGTATTCAACTTTGTCTCTCCCTCGCTCTCTCTGTCTCTCTTTCTATCTCACTCTCTCTATATATATATATATATATACATATATATATGTGTATGTGTGTGCGTGTGTATATGTCAGAAATTTTATTATAAATATATTTCTTTTTCAGTTTTGTTTAGATGCAACTTGCAGCAGATTGCACTAAGGGTTCATACTTAATGCTGCCAAGTGGCCTATGCTAATCACATTAAGAGTTCATTCAAGAATAGATCTATAAATGTATATATATCTATATGGATATTATCTATATTTTATATACATTTTTAAGGCTATATATAGCACTTGATGTAACTAAAACTTTACCTTTCTTTTAATAAGTTTGCAACTTAATTGCCAGAATTAAGGATGGTTACAGCTTAACTATTAAGTGTTTAGCTCTTTATAGGATTTGGAACTAGTTCTTATTTTTGACATAAATTGAGTCCAGTAGTAATTCATATATCATCATGAAAGATCTGTTCGATTTACAAACCCCAAAATGTTACTCTAATATAACGATTAAAGTTCTTCGGAAATAGTTTGCAACTGAGTTCCAAATGGTTCCAAATCAGTTAAATTTATTAATTGATTTCTGATATATTCACAATTATTTTACTACTTGATTCATTCTACTTGTTTTTCTTTATAAAAAACTAAAATGCTTCCATATTAATGTTTTACACAGTATATTATTCAAAAGTTTAGTTAAAATAACTCAATTTTATTTTTATGTTTTATAAAACGAATCTACTAAACTAAGTTCATAAGCTCCGAAAACTCAATACTGGAACAAGAAATATATTCACTATATAAAAATCATTCACAACTGGTTCATTTTTATGTCAAACATGTACGAGGAAACAGAAGTCAGTCATTGAAAGTTTTTGGAATCACTAAAAGAAGCTGCATAAGCATCAAAAATTCATTAAACAAACTACATGAACTGATTCCAAGTTAATAAAATCTACGTTCAATTACCATTGAAATACTTATCATTTATTCAAAAAGGATTGAAAAATAGTTTATTAAATGCTTAAAAAAAGTTTTGGGAAAGACTTTCAAAATGCTGCAAACAGTTCCATAGAAGCATTAGGAAATCGTTTTTTGGATTCACTTAATGAAACTAAACCTATGAAACTGTTAGGCTATTCATATCTACATTTATGCCGAACTGGTTCAAAATGCACAAGACTACAGCTAATAACCAAAAAAGAGGCAAAATAGTTCAACTCATGTTCAACTTCTATTCCAAAAGTTGTTCCATATCGAATCTGCAGCTAGTTTTTGGCTTTGCTATGGTTCATATGACTAGTTTCAAAAAACATAGTTCATTTTGCGGAAATATTGAATATTAATTATATATATTTATAGCATTTATATACATTCAGGTACAGTCTTTAGATAGAAGAATTTTCATAGATGTCAATCAAAAATTGTTGCACATTAAAAAAGCATTTCAATAGCGATTAAAATGTTAAGGTTCATATATATAATATATATATATATATATATATATATTTATATATTTATATCCATAGCATATTTACCTCGAATAAAGTCAAAGATTCAATTTGTGATGCGCATGTGAAATGTGCATATAAAAATTCAATTATTTCCCCACAATTTATTTATAATTCTTGATGCACTTACAAAAAGTATAATGAATACGTCATAAATAATGTCACATGAATCTATATATATCTATATTATATATTGTATAACCTACATTATAAAGTTACTCTATAAATATTGGATTTTAGCAGATCGAATGGCTAAACATATAGAAGAATTAATACTTAAGCCTAGGTATTATCGAGTCATAAATTGAACGAAATTATCATAAAGTTTGTATAACTTTAAATGAGATATATCTGTTCCTATATTTAATCGTTAAAACAAATTTTGATATGAATGAAACTTATATAAATCTTGCTATATATAAAGACATAATTTTTTATTAGTTTTTCATTGAAAACTTTTTACTCTTTCCATTAACTGCCTTAAAACTTTTACAGATTTTGTTTAGGAAAATTTTTGTTATATGTTCTACTTATGTTAGGGTATTCAAGAGTCGACTTGGGTGGGCTGTACCTATTTTCTGATGTTTTTAAAATGTTTTTGTCATATTGTGTGTAGTTTATGTTTTCACTGGCTTTAATTTGTGGTGTGCAAATATTTCAACTGCTCAACTGCAATCCCCAGAGCAATTTTGTATTGCCCCAACTATACATATATATATATACATACATATAGTATAAGTCTATATATATATATATATATATACATATAAATATATATATATACAGTATATGTAAATCTGTTCGATGTGTACTTTTTATATGCATTTGGTATACATTTGGCCACTTGCAAACGGAAAAGTAGTTCATTGAATATTTTCAACTTGATTTTATTTTGTGGCTGCTTAAATGATTTATACGAGATGCCAAATGCAACAACAACAGCTTGCACACATAAACAAGCACACATACATATACATATTTTATATATATATATTTATATAAATATAAAAAAATAAAATAAAAATATATATATATATAAATATAAATACAAAATACTGAAGCGTCAGTCATTCAATTGCTACAGATACAGCTACACAGATACATTTACAATATATTGATTGTACTCGTATTCATACATAAATACCTATATTTATATATCTATATATACATAAGCACGTGTGTGTGTGTATATATATATATATATCGAAGCACATTTGTGGCTAATAATAACTTTAAAAGCTGAACTATTTTGTTGCCTTAAGAGATTTCATTTTTTTCTCTCTCTTACTCGTAATTGTTGTTCATTTCAATTCGATTATTGCAATTCAGTTTACTTAACGGTATTACTCAGTTAACTGTTATAAGTTTATTTGGCAACAACAGCAAGTACTTTGGTTGGGGTATTCCCCGAATTTCTTTACTGTTCTTTGTAGTTACTAAACTGTATATTGTGTTGCATTTTGAAAGGAACATCAACAATGCAGAAGAAATTATATTTAAACACTGAAGATTTGTAGCAGAAAGTAGAGATTCCAATAAGAATTGATCAAGATATTTTGACAAAAAAAATTACATAAGATTATGGGTAAAAATTTAAAAAATATTAAGGTAAAAACTTACAGAAAGTTTAAGGCAGCTGCAAACTAATATCAAAAAACCCATACGAAAACACTTTTTAAATTGAAATATGCTGGTCTTATTATATAAATTATTGAATAGATTATATCAAGGGTTCCATAACCAATGACTACATTATTCTACAAAATTTGGTCACACTTTAAAACAAAAGCTAAGCTGGAGTTCTCTCCACTGCATGAGATGAAGTTGCCTTGTAAATTTCAAAAAGAAAAATACAATATTAGAAATCTGAAGGTATGTGGGGATATAATATCTCGCATAAGTGATTCAGGAACAAAAATTTATGACATGAAAATCTGTAACTTTTAACTATATAATGCAGATTAGGTTAAACTAATTTATTGGTTTTTACAGTATAAATTAAAGCCTTTGGTAATTGGTAAAGACGAAACTCTACATTGATTAAAGAGATTTGAAGAGCTAGTTTAACTTCCAATTTGAAGAGGTTATGAAGAATTAGCAGAGATTTTTAAATTGATTCAATTATTTGTATATAAAACATATAATAATATATTTTATCTTAGACTCTAGGCCTTTTAACTTATTAACTTATATAATAAAATTGTTTACAGGTTCCCAGGCTTTTACACACAAATAATTTTACAATAAGGACATTGCTGCTGATTGACACTGATTGCCCCTGGCACAAAGGACAATTGCGATGTTAGATTCAGTTGATGGAAAAATGGAATGACAACAATTCTAAAATTGCAAACAATGAAACAAAATGCAATAAGAATGTGGAAGTTCGAAATTGATAATAAATTTTTATGCAACATTCCAATTGACAACATTTTGAAGGCGCATTCAAATCGTTTTTGATATTTTGATGATTGAATCAGTGTGGCATGAGCTGCCGCAAGTTGTTCCGAATAAATGCATGAATTAGTGTAAACAATTGAAATGATAATCAATAGGACAATGATACACTATGAAAAATTAAATAGTTAAACTGAAATGTCCTTCTAGATTTTAATCTTGATTGTTCTAGCTCTAATATTCTTTAAGTAACAGGCGTTCATTGTGACGGACGAACAGACATGGTTAGATTGAGATCAGAATACAAGTATAACAAGAATATATATCAGATGACTATTTCAATCCATTCTGCACCAATCCATTAGCTTCCTTTTTCCTTTTTTCAAAATGTAAAAGGCGCTAACAGAAAGAGCCAAAAAATCTGCGAAAAGATTCAGAAGTTCAAACTAGAAGGTACAAACTAAATCACAATTTCCTGTTTGTTATAATTAAAACTAAGTCATTAAAATACTGTATTCATACATATATATTCATATATATATACATATAAACATGTTTATATATATATTAGTTGTTTGTATATGTTTCCACTTGTGTCTTTTTGTGTACATTTTGTATTTATTTTATTGAAATATTCACATCGCATTAGTTTTTTTTATATATGTATATATAATATTTATATACTTGCACACATAAATTCATATATATACACACACATATTTATATATATATATATATATATATATAGGTATTTGCAATAGATTTGCCATTTTTACGATATTTATTTTCGGTTATTTGCTTTGATTGTTTGGCAAATTTGAAGGCAATTGAATTGCCAAAATAGAGCAAAAATTATGGCATAAAATTGCGTTTTCATTTTCTCATAATTTTTTTCCTATTTTCTAATTGTTGTTTGTTTTGCCTCATTTTTCCCATTTTCCTTGTTCTCCATTCTAATTTTTCTCTACACACACGTCTTGCACATTGAATTGATATTTAAACGTCTTTTGGCTAGCGCACATGGCGTATGGTTAATGTTTTTGGATTTTTTTTAAATAAATTAGTTAAATTAATTTTCCGATTTTTGCCTTTCAATTGCCTTAATTAACTGTAATTTATAACATTTAATTAACAGTTTAATAACATTTGAAAGCAAAAGTTGCTATCGATTGCAACTCAAAGTACAGTTGCCTCAGAAATAAATAAAGTCATTGGAAGCAATCGATTAGCGGTTCTGCATACAATTTACAGTTATAGTGTATGTTATAGAACTATTTATTATCAATATATATATCAATATATAATATCAGCACTATATAGGAATACTTTTGATAATTCCAAGTAAAGTTTCTATAGAAATCCTTTGGCTAACTGCTTTTATAATCAGTTCCGGATTGACTCTTTCATTGCAGCTCTTCTGCCTAGCGATTATCCATGGGTTAAACTGTAAAATGAACGATATTTTATTGTTCAGATATCAGTCACATATTCTGTAAGTGATTTATGATTAATTAATTTGTTGAAAGCACTTTCAATCACAGAGTTAAAAAAGCTTCAGCTGTCCAAGGATTTGCTTATACAGAAGGGAATAGCAACAAGTTACTGACAGGTAACATAGTTGTTACTCTTATAGCCAGTTTATGGTTTTTATTAACTGTTATCTTCAACTCAATATATGCCTTACATACTATATATACTTCCTTCTTACACACATATGCTATCATACACACAAATCCTTCCTCTTAGGTAAACCTCTATCTATTTTCTGATTGCCTTCAGAATCTTCTCCCCAAATTGTGCTTTGCTTAAGCATAATATATATATACTTACCCTTCTCTTAACCAATAAAGTAACTCTTCTTGAATATATTCCTAAATACATATTGTTAAAAATCAATAGTTAACTGACAGATAGCGCTAATTACAGCAATTAACTGACAGTTAGCGTAAAATATCAATCTGTAAAATAACTTTTAGATTTACTCAGCAGAGACAAAGCATAAGAGTAGGCTATATCTGTTTATTCTTATGATTTTCTTATACTTTCCCAATTTTACAACTATATAAAATAAATACCTATATTCCCTATGTATCAGTTAAGTTTTCAGTGCAGAGTTGAGAATCTAAAGATTTGTCAGAAATTAATTAAAATTGAAAAAAGTTTAAAATAAATAAAAGTTTCTCATAATTTGTTTTTCTGCCACCGATTTTTCATTAATTTACATATAGGTATTTTTCTTTGATAAAATAAAGAATCTTTTGTTATATTCTTTCCGCTTTTCCTCTCTCTCCCTCTCACTCTCTGTTGCTCTCGCTCTCTTGCTTTTAATTTATTTAAATTTTCCATTAACAGTTGGGACTCTTTAAAAGCTGCTGCTGCATCAATTGGCTGTCTGTTGTTTCTGTCGAATGTATTTGTTGCTGTTGTTATTGGGATGCAGCCATCACAAGACACACACACACACACATGTATACACACACATACAGCTATACTAGCACAGAGAGATCATTGCACCGCCACAGTGGGTTACAAATGATGCGAGTGTTTTTTCCGCTCTAGCGTCTTATTCATATTACGAATATTACAACTACTTACACACACTCACTTACACACACACACACACACTCACACACATATATATAGACAAACATACATACATAGACATATAGACAAGTTCGGCAATTGACAGCAAATTAGCCATACATATGTATCTAGATACATTCATAAGTTTATAGATACTTTTGCTGTCTATGTTCATTCATTCTGTCTCTTTCTCTTCCCCCTCACTCTCTCTCTCGCTCTCTTGCTCTCACTCTCGCTGTCGCTGTCGTTGTGTTTGTCTTCCTCCTTGAGGGAGTCCATTTGATATATGCCGTGTGGCAATCTTGTGGCGATCGTGCCACAAATTTGTGTTGCATGTTTAAAAAATTTTGCACTTGTTTTGTTGCCGCTGTTGGTTGCTGCTGCCTCATGTTGTTGTTGCTACTGCTGCTGCTGCTTGTTGCGGCAGTGGCAGTGGCAGTGGCGCCCACTTGAGTTGATCAAATCGCTGTCGGTGTTGCAAATTGAATTCGATGCGCTTGTTTTTGGGGCGTCAACTCGTTGACGTCATTGTTATGCCACGCCCCATTTAATAGGGGTGCAACGGCGACGACAGTGGCCAAGGCAATTAAACGCCTTCGCCGATCCGTTGAATTAAACATGCAGAGGCGAATGCAAAACAGTAGGCGTTATTTGGAGGCTGAGGGTGTTAATGTGGGCGTGCCTCAGGCGTCAGCAAGTGTCAATAAAAAACAAGCAGAAAAAAGCGAAACAAAATGCAAATAAATAAATTAGAATAATAATATTAATAAAAGAAATTATTATTATTATTATTATTGTTGTTGTTGTTGTTGTTGTTGTTGTTGTTGTTATTGTTGTTGTTGGTGTTTTATGCTGCAAGCTGATCAGATACGAACGAGTTTTAGCAACTCCCAAAGACACAATGTCCGCCCAGCTCTAACACACATTAACACACACACACACACACACACGAATATATATACATATATATACATATATATATATTTAAATATATATGTATTTGTGTGTTGTCTTTGCGTTTGGCTGACGGCGCCAAAAGGCGTAGAAAAAATATAATTTATTAATTTGTTAATTCGTTGTTTGTCATTTTGCGGCTTAAACGTTTCGTTCTGCCACAAAACACATAAAATTTATGAGGCTATCCCCAGCGAACTATGTTGTTTGACATAAGTGCGACAAAGAGAGAGATATATATATATAGAGATAGAGTAAGTGTATGATAGTTTAAGATAGATAGTGTAAGCGAGAGAGAGCGAGAGAGAGAGAGAGAGAGGGAGAGAGTGAAAGAACGAATTGATTTCATCTCATTTCGTTTCGTCTCGTTGCGCTGTTCTTCGTATGTTTCTCAGTCTTCACTTCGTCTCTTCTCGTCTCTTCTTGTCGCGTCTCGTCGCTGGCAATTAACACGCCAAATTAGCAAGCAACTTTGCTGCTGCCGCTGCCGCTGTCGCTGCCTCTGCGTCTGCCTCTGCCGCAGTCAGGCAAAGTCAGCTGCGTCACAGTTGACGCTTAAGTCGATCGCTTTTGCCGAATTTTTGTTATGATAAATGTAAATTTGTATTTTCAGTTTTGATTCTTTCTATGCGAACAACAGCAGCAGCAACAACAAACAACAACAACGAACAACAACAACGAACAACAACAACAAAACACGCAAATAAAACTTGTTGAGCATTTTTATTGATACATTTTGATATATACGAAAATTTATTTTATTTATTTACAGATTTATGAGCTCGTTGCCTCGCCGCACCACACCGCAACGCCGCCACCCCCCCCCCCCCTCCCCCACAAGCCACATGCCAGCGGAGCTAAAATATTTCTCTATAGTTTATTTATAATGCGAAAGCAAAGAAAGAGACAGCAACAGGCAGTTAGCTAGCGACATGCCTAACTAGAGAGTGGGTGTGTGACAGAGAAAGAGAGAGAGGGAGAGAGAGAGAGCGCGAATATAAGCAAATAAATTTATTAGCTGACTTGAACTTTTTCAAGTATTTTCATATTGTTGTTGTTGTTGTTGTTGTTGTTGTTGTTGGTGTTGTTGCTGTTGTTTTAACTGAGGATTTGTTATATGTTCCCGCAACGTCGACATCATCATTATCATTATCATTATCATCATCATTATGATCATCATCTACTGGCAGTTGACTGATCTTTTGACCAAATGTGTCAAGTGGCCGAGAGTTGAGTTAATAAGCAACCGAGCTGACTGCCTGTGATTTGGCCATAACAAATTGCTCTACAAATGAGTATCGCTGCTGGCCCAATGTAGGCCAAGTGGCAATTGAAGAGGGTTAACAGATGATTTCAGTTTTTACCACATACATATACATATATAGATATATTTATATAGCCATAACATTAAATAACATTATAAAATATATCCAATAATATATATATATATATAAATATATAATTAAGCTATATACAATGAAGAGATCAATATTTCTGCCTTAAAGTCCTTTGACTTTCCTCGAAATGAATTGCAGGATAGTCTCCAATGAATCTGCTCTGATTTATCCTTGGCGTAATCTTAAAGATCTAATTGAACCATACAAATTTAATAGATCCTATAGATTCAACAGATTCTAATTGATCTCTATAGATTCATATAGATTCTATAGATCCAATAGATTATAAAGTTCCAATAGATGCAATAGATTCAATTGATCCATAAGGATCCAATAGATATATAATCAAAAAGAACCATACAGTTCTAAATAAAACATTAAAGGAATGTTCCTTCAATTCTCTCTCTCTCTCTCTCTCTCTCTCTCTCTCTCTCTTTCGATTGATTTTCATATAGGCTCAACTGGATTAAAAAATATCTCTTATTCTTCTGCGAAGGATCTCATACTCTACCGAGTAGAATACCTTTCAGTTCTTACTCCTTGGTGTTTAGCTGAAAAAATTGTTATCTCAGTCTATATAAAAAACATGATATAATACATAAAATTTGATATATCATTAGCATCGATACAAAACTTGAGCCTAAAGCGACTTTATGACTAAGGACACTTATCCTTGAGATATTTAACTTCCTATAGAAGTGAAGTTTTGCATAGATCGAATATATTGTTATGCTGAAAAGGATGAATTCAAAAGATAAGCCCACTATATATAATTATGAATATAAAAGATAATCCTTTCAACATTTTCGAAGCAAAAAAAGTGGCAGCTATCGATAAATTAGTATCAAAAGTAATTGATTATAAAGACACTTATCGGTGCTAAACCTTCTTAGCTTTCCACTGAGAAAATTAGCTCAAAGAGTTGCGATGAATATAAGTATATAATTATATATATATATATAACTATAGTGTATAAGACATGCAAGAAACTCTTGCAAGTTGCATGAAATAATATTGCAGAATCATTATTATTTCGTTGCATTCAATATTCAAATCAATGCAAAGTGATCGTTAGATATCTTATTATATGACTATATATCTTTAAAGATATCTTTACTGCAGAAACTCTACTTTATATATAGTATAACTGATGTATACTTAATATCAGTAATCTATATAGTTTCTATTACAATAGACACATATAGATTATTTTTAATGATCATACGAAATTTCTATGCTTCCCAGAAAATATGCTAAAAATTGTCTGTAAGCAACTCATTGACGTCAACATTTATGTTATACATTGCGTATACGTAATATGCGAAAGATTTTTTCTTTATTTTATATTCAGTTTTGTTTTGTTATTGTTGTTGTTGTTGTTGTTGTTGTTGTTGTTTTTTAACCATTTCCGTTTAACTTTCCACTCTGTCACGAGCCACAAACAAAATCCCTTCCAGCCTATCGAACACATGCGGCAACATTGTTTGACGTCTGTCTGTTTTTACCCCATTCTCACTCACTCTCTCTGTCTCTTAACTTTTCCCCCCCTCCACCCCCTACCTTATACTCCCCACTGCAATACATAGTACTATGTGTGGTACCCTGCTTAGTGTGTACTCTGGTAGAATCAGCGGCATTTGCTCCTTATGCACGCCGTAGCTGTTGCATCAATTGCTTCGGCTTCTTGGACAATTTTATTACGCTTTGCATTGCATTTTGTTGACAGTTTTGTCAACAAGCGTTGAAAATTGGCTAAATATAAATATATTTGTGCATGTCTCTTGCCTGTCTCAGTATATGTGTTTCACAACATAGATGTATCTATCTCTGTGTATGTATGTCTGTGTGTGTGTGTGTGTGTGTGTGTGTGTGCACAATATTTATTACAACGACAACTCGTTCACGTTGTTTATTTATAAATGCAAATATAAATAGGTGGAAGAAGCTGCAGAAAAGACAAAAAACAGAGATTTTGGCTGCTCAGCCCTCAGAGCATTACACACACACACAACCCACATACACACACATATATATATATATATATATATATATATATATATGTCTACAGAACATAACATAGACTCATCATCATACTCATCAGAAGCATCAACGTGCAACTCGACAGTTTTAAAATCTCAGCCAGGGTAGAGCAGGGAGCAAACATCCCGCAACCAAACCGCTCAACATCCCTCTTACATCCCGATACCGAGAGTCGGTGCACACTCAAGCGAATTCGCAGCAAGCATGACTTGTAAATAACTGCAAGTTAAGTATCTGGCAAAGTGCAAAGTAGTTGCCAAGCAGCACCAAAAAAAAAGAAGAGGCAAAAAGAAAGAATCAACTCGACAGACTGCCATCCATTTGGCATGAGGAAGATCCTCTAGCCACTTTCCTCCCTTAGGCATCCATCAGCTTTCAATACTCCCATCATCATGTGCTTCTCCTAATGAACTGGGCACGCACTTTGCGCGCTCAGCCATGGCATGATATATGGGATCTACTTGCTTGGGATGCTCTTCTCTGTTCTTTCTTCTGCCTTCTGTCTACTGTCTACACGTCTGTTGTCTGTTGTCTTTCAGTGATGCCTGATGCCTGATGCCTCATGCCTTATGCCTTATGCCTACTATATAGTATACAATATGAACTTGCCACAGCCGGTGCACATTCTCTAGGTGCTATATGAAAGTTTATCGCTTTTCCAAGAAGTCAACGTTGTATTCAATGCTTCCGCATTAATTCAAACTCCAAACTGAATAGCAACATAAACAGCAACACCAACAGCAACAACAACCACAGCAGCAATAGCAAAATATATCAAGGATATATCTATTCTAAACATTCATCAATTGCTTTGCAAAGGAACTCAAGAAAAGAAACGTCCGGGCATAAAACTCATATCAATAGTCTTATATCCTTTATAAAGAATTGCTTTTATTTAAGTACCTGCTACTTCTTCAGTGGGGAATAACTCATACTTAATATCCCAAAATGCACTTTAATGTCCTCAAAGATTACAAAGGCAACTACTTTAAACGATTCTTCCAAGAACCTTTAAAGTTCTGCACAAAGTTGCAGCTGTCAAGAAGATTATCCATTGATCTATAGCTTGACTTGTTTGGATTATTTGCTGCCTCTGTTGGTGGTCAATAACCAAGATGACTGCACAAGGAATCTACAAAGAAACTTCTACTGTCAAGCTCGATTGAGCATATGGTCGATACCCAGCAAATGTTGCACCCAGCAGAGCTTCCAATGGAACAGAATATCCTAGGGAAACACTAAAGAAATTTATTACAATGTTGACAGAGTCTCAAGTAATTGGAATAGACTGAAAACTTTCAGGAGTTAACTTTATATACGGAGAAGTTGAAGCTAATGCAGTAACCCCAACTGATGAGGGATGAAGACTAAGCTACTCACGAGGAGGTATCAAAACATGCTGGTGTCAAAACACTCTATCCATAGATTATTTGGAAGCAAACTTAACCTTCCACAGGAAGTGCAGAAAGGAACAATGTTTTGGGTAAGGATATTAACAGAATGCAAACATAGGAGAAATTGTTGCAGCGATATAGGGAAGCTTTGTGGCTTAGAGACTCTTAGACTTTCAAAGGTTAATTTATATATGGAGCAGAAAAATAATGTGGAATTATGTAGAAGCTACTTATACTGAAGTTATCGAAAGATATATATAGATCAAAGGGAACAATATGGATTAATTTTAAAGCGAAACCCAATAAGCTCCGGGAGAGAATGGAAAAGGTAACAATAATTTGAAGGGAATCTGAAGGTAAAAAAATGACGTCCAGGGAAACCTATGTAGATTTCAATAAAGAAGCGATATATTCAAGCTAATAATATAAGTTATATAATAGAATGGAATAATATCTATAAGGATATGATCCAAAGAGAACCAAGAGGAAATTAAAACATATCACAGAACAAATAAACAGTTTCATAGGACTTTGAAGCGGATTTAGTATATAAGTTTTATAGTCTATAATTAATGTTTTATTTTTTCTGGCTAATTTTTTATTATAGTTAACAGCTTTTGATATCAACTTTATGAGCTTTAAACACTTTAAGTTTAACATTGAGTTTGACTTAAAATAAAGTTGAATAAATTTGAGAGATTCTTTCGGGTTAGATAAATTGGTTTCATCGCACAATTCGCAATTTAAATGATTAAAAATAGAAGCTGATAGTCCGCCTCAGAGACTTGTCACCATATGTGACTAGCAAATCGGTTAAATGCGCCGATTCAACTTTACCTTAATACAACGCTAACAACAACAGCAACAACAGCAACAACAACAGCAACAACAGCAACAACAACAACAACAATACAAAGTATCAACAGATCAACGAACCAGCGGCTAAACAAGAAATATAAAACAAAAAAAAAAAGATATATATATATATGTGGATTGTACTCTTCATATGATATTATATATATTTATAAATATATAAGGTTGGGGCTGCTTGTCTTCTATGTGATGGGGCATAAAAACCCAAAGACAGCTTTCAGGTGAAACACCAACAACACCAACAACAACACAAAACAAACAGCAAAAAAAGAGCGTCGCAAAAAAAAAGTGAGCAAAAACAATTTAAATATTTTAAGAGCGATGACCCAGAAGCAGAACCCAACAAAAACAACAACAACAACGACAACAACTACAACGTAACTCAAACACCTTCTGTGCTGGCAAAGCACAAAATAAAACCAAAAAAAAAACCAAGAAAAAGCCAAAAAAAAAACCAAAAAAAATACAAAAACAAAACACACAAAAAAACAACCCAAAAAAATAACAGAAAAAATATACAAAAAATTATAAAAAAAAAATAAAATAAAATATATGAAAAAGGTAAATGAAGAATTCGCGCATTTGTACTGCCAGACGACAACAGCAACTCACAGCAACAACAGCAACTCACAACAACAACATTGCCGCAAATGTTTCAGTCAAAACTTCATTGAAGAACTTTCAAGCTGTCGCCTTGATATATTGATATATAAACATATTGTCGGCTGTTCAATGATTCCATATATATATATATATATATATATATATATATATATATAAAATTTGTATCTATGAAAATCATCTTTAAAATTTAACTAGATATTGCTGGCTGCCTGCAACATGCCGCCAATTGGACGCAACATGTTGAGTCGGCGCCGCGTATCAAAAAAAAACAAAAAGCATAAAAAAAATGTGGTTGCTGCTTTGCCACAACATGCCGCATATTGTTGCTGTTGTCGTTGTTGTTGTTGTTGCTGCAGTTGTTGTTGCCTGTTGTTACCTTGTTGCTTCCCCGTTCCTTGAGACGCCTCGTGTGGGTGTCATAAATCTTTTTGGGGGGCAACTTTTTATTGTTGTTACTGTTGCTATTTTTTGTTGCTGCTGTTGCTATTGCTGTTGTTGTCGGCCACTTGATCGGCACTAACACTAATTGGTATTAGCCTGGCCCGTCCCAACATGCCCCGCCCTGCCCTCGCCTGGCCCGGCTCGGCCTGCTCTGGCCTGGTCTGGCCTGGTCTGGTCTGGGCTGGCATCGTCGACAAGTTCTAAAAAGCAAACCGATTAAAGCCAAAAGGGGGCAACGGCCAACAGCCAACAGCTAACAGCTAACAGCCAATGGCCAACGGATCAAACGGAGCTGCTGTTGCCTTTTTTGGCCTTTTGACTTTATGCTCTACGGATGCCGCCAGCAGCAGCAGCAGCAGCAACAACAGCAACAGCAACAAAACTCGCAGAAGCAGCCACAGGTGGGCGTGTCGAATCTGTTGTTTTGCTGTCCAGAAAACAGTTTCTGTTGTATCTTAAAAGCCGCTCGGTGGTCCAGTTACACCGCCAACACCACCGCCACCGCCACCAACAGCATCAACAACAACAACAACAACAGCAGCAGCAACTGACGCCATAAGCTGGCAATAGATCAGCTTCAATGCTTGATGGTTACCAACTGACAACAGACATTAAAAAATTCGCGTGTTTCTAACTTTGTATAACAAAAAGAACAACAAATTACAACAACAACAACAACAACAACTTAAGCAACAACAACAACAAACACAACATATACCATTTTTGGCGCTAAGATCTGTTAGATAGTCGATTCGAGTCGACTTTTAAAAAATCTTCTCACAGTTTGTTTATTTGGCTAACAATCTATTCTTGAGCTATTAATGCCGAACGTTAGAAGGCTTAAATGCTTAAAGAAGGTTTAAATAAATAACTTGCAAATTATATAGACATTATATAGATGTATATACATATATATATATTTATATATATGCAGCTATAGGATGCATATGAATTGCTTCTAATTGATAGAACTCCAAATGCAAATGAAGTTTTCAATTTGTTTTCTTTAACTGTTTTTTTTTTATTTTTTTTGCCATTTTAAGCAGCTGTCAATGAACAGCTGTTAGGCAGACACTTAACAGACAACTGTTATATACTAACATAGACATGTGGCAACCAAAAATAATTAGTATTACTTAACTAATTGCTGTTGTTAAGCTGTTAACAGCTGCTTAACAGTGCGTCAAGAGCAATTGTTGTTAACAGCAGCAGCAACTGTTTAACACTATTTGTACAAGCTAAAATATTTGCTAACAGAGGCCTAACATAGACTTAACAGTGCTCAGGTAAAGGCAGCTTGAAGTAGCTTCCTTATAGCAGAAAACAGTCTTGACTTACAATATTTAACAGATGTTAAATAGACCTTCAATTCCCAGCTTACAACTGCCTAACAGACACCTAACATAAATCTTAACAGATAGCTAACATAAAGGTGTTATTAACAGCTAAACAGACACCTAACCTCTTAATAACAGTTTAACACACACCTTACATAAAACTTAAGAAACACCTTACTAAAAGCTGTTAATAACAGAGACTTAACATTAAGCCCAACAGACACCTAATATATGCCTTTTAATAACAGCTTATAAGACTGTTAAAGCTGTTAAAAACAACAGTGCCAAGAATTATAGCTACATTTTTGTATAGATAATATATAATATGATAGTTGCTGTAAGTGCTATTAACAGCTGTTAAGCTGTATGCTTAACATAGAACTGTACTTAACAGCACTGTAAATTTAACATTTAATTTTGAACAAAGCAAAAAATTGTTGGGTGCAAAAGTTTCTATATAACAATAGAAATGCAAATCTGATTTGTTTTAACAGCTTTCCGCTGCTGCCACTGTTAATTGACATTATGTGTATAGACTGTTAACCTAATGTTTACCTAAGACTAAAACGTTGTTTTCTCTCTCTCTCTGTCTCTTTCTCTCTCCCACGTTTTGTTATAATTTGTGAAATTTTAATAAAATTGTAAATAAGTCAAGCGAATTGTCAATATGTTAAACAAATTCTGCCTTTGGGCATATAAAGGTGTTGCAAATTTCAGCTCAATATATAAACAAATGTATACAGACATATCATATACCTACTACGTATATATATATATATGTATATTATATACATTATATATATTATATATATATATATATATATATTTGTATGTTTTTAGTCGTTTTGCAGCTGGCAACGAACCCGTCAACGACGTGCAAAGTGCAATTTATTGCCGTAGCGAAACAAAATTGTAACTCAAATACAAACAGACAAGGACAGACATATATATATATATATATATATATATATGTATGTGTATGTATATATATGCAAATGCCCAGCTATGACAACAGCTATAGCTATATAGATACAGATACAGATACAGATACAGATACAGATACATACGTCAATTGCGTCGCCACGACGACGCTAAAAATGAAAAATTGCTTTTCAAAATTAAATCAACATTTAATTTTCTCGTAATTTGCTACCGCAAACGCTGCTGCTGCTGCTGCTGTTGGTGCTGTTGCTGCTGCTGCAGGCTCCAACAGCAGCAGCAGCCTCAACAAGCAGCACACGCATTTTTCAACAAATTAATTTTAGCACAAAGATCGCCAGATACATACCGAATTGTATCTAGCTAGAGATACAGATACAGCTACAGATACAGCTACAGATACAGATACAGACACAGATATAGTATGTGGCTATGGATATAGCAGCAGCAAACTGATATATAGACATGTCGTATTGGTTAGCCATTAAATGACGCCAGGCAACAACAACAACAACAACAACAACAGCAACACAAGGGGCAACACAAAGGGCAACAACAAGAGGCAAGTGCCAAATAAAACTTATTACTTATACGCCGTGTTGTACAGCTCTGACTGAAATACAGTTGCCAACGTATGCGTTGGAACAGCGCATGAATCTATTATGAATTAGACATTGAATGTCAGAACAGAGTGAAGCATATACACACTCACACACACACA
Source organism: Zygothrica quintamaculata (assembly GCA_037044455.1). Lineage (NCBI taxonomy): Eukaryota > Metazoa > Arthropoda > Insecta > Diptera > Drosophilidae > Zygothrica > Zygothrica quintamaculata. The sequence goes on from JBAMBS010001235.1 coordinate 154,647, forward strand.
CACACACACACATACATACATACATATAAATACAGCAATCACTATACACGTGTATATTTTTGGTGGGCATAAATAAATATCGCTGCTTGTTTTCCAATATGCCGCCTGGAGGGCATTTTCTGTATGATCTTTAGCATCGTTGTTGTTATTGTTGTTGTTGTTGTTGTTGTTTTTTATACATTTCAAATTTTGTATTACTGTTTTTCCCTGTCTCTCCCATCCTCTACTTCCCTCCACATGCTTCACTTCCTTTCTTTTTGCTGGCATTTTACTGTTTGCGCTTTTTATTTGACTTTTTATCGCAAAAGTATTTACTGAAATAGAATTGTATTATTTTTACTTTACTTTTTACTTTTTCACTTTACATTTTTTTTGCTGTAAAATGCTTGAATTTTCAATTTACGGTATATAATTTAAACGTTGCACGTTGAAGGAACTCTGCAATGCATCAAAATTGTCTTGTCCAATATGATATGATTATAGTTGAGAGAAAATCATCTCTAATTTGCATAACTAGAGTGTTACTATAACAATAACTCTGCTATCGATAACTTTGCTATCGATAATGCATAACAACATCAATGGAAATATTGGATAAATGCTATACATCATTTGTTGGGTAAAACTTGTTGCTTTGAGGTGCTAACTTGAATGGAAATCTAAAGTTAAGCCTTCGATAAGTTATCGATAACATAAAATCAATATATTTTAAGCAAATTATTGTATAAAGTTACTTAAATTAAGGTACAGCATAAAGAGATAAGTTAAAAGAAACAAAGCCAATAATTGGAACAGAACTCAAGCACCGCTAGAATATGGCGATAGACTATCGATAACTGTTTTAATGCATATTTAATAAGCAAAATGAATATGTCAAAATTGTGTTAACTATTTTTTTAGCTTTAAAAAACAAATAAAACACGGAAAATAACTTAACAAATTTGTTTACTTGACTTTAACCTTAAATAAAACTTATCGCTAAGCTATCGATAGTAATAAGCCTTACCAAATATAGCAGTCAATTAAATTATTAAATATATAGCTTACTTAATTCAACCTAAATCACGTATAAAGCTAACAATCTTTAGGCAGCTAAACAACTACCGTTTAACTATAATAAGCCCCATTCAAATAATAACTGAGAAGTAACCCTGAAATCGGTTTAAGTCTATTGTAATATATATCGCTACACACAAACACACACTTCCCTAACAGATTCCAATTATTATATTATACAGTAAATCCATCTTTTATAGTCAAAAACTAATATCTTTTAAGTATAGTTGTAAGAGTTAATAGCATTTAGTAGATTTCATTTTCATTTAAAATCGAATTTCCTTTAAGTTAACGCTATGACTGCTATATTGTTAAGCAATCAGTTATCATTAGCAACAATAGAATAGAATATCTGTAAAATACATGTATATCTATCATATATAATCTAGAGATCTGATGGGTCATAGATCTTGGGCCCAGCCCATAGTAAATCACACGTGCCATAACTCTAAATAGAACACATTTGTCACTGAAATCAAAAAAAATTCCACAAAAAAAAAACAAAAGAAAATTAGACAGAGTGACAGAGAGAGAGAGAGAGAAAGGGAGGGGTAACGTGTGTAGATTTGTTTAAAACCTGTGAAATTGTTAAACTGCCACTTTATTAATAATGCCATCATTTTCATAATGCGCATTAGAGATACAGCAAAAGATACAGATAGATAGATACAGTTGAAGCCAGATATATATATATAGGAATGCTCTATAGATAGATAAGCATAAAAGAGAAAGAGATAGAGTAAATAGACAGAGAGAGATAGACGCTTTCATTTTTAGTTCTTTATTGTCTCAAGTTCTTTTGATTTGAAATATTTTGACGTGTCCCAATTTCTTGTGGTATTTTTGTTGTTGTTGTTATTGTTGTTTGCTTCTTCTTCTTTGCTGCTTTTTTTTTGTCTATTTCTATTTCTCATTTTGTTGTTAATTTTTCAGTTGTTATTTTAAATTGTTGTTGTTGTTGTTGTGGTTGCTTTTGCTATTTATTATTAACACTATTTGTGTGTGACAAGATATAGATTTGTGTCAAAATAACAACTTGAATCACATTCGCTGTAGGTTTTTCATATTTTCTCTGGAAACAAGTACAACCTATACAGTATATATATATATTTATATATAGATATAGATATAGATATAGATATAAATATTCAGCGCTGACAAATGTTTGCGATTCCAATGCTAATGAGCACATATTTGACAGATACAATTTATAAAGCTGACAACTGCAACAAAAGCCAGAAAAACAATGAAAATTGCCCCAAAATAAAGGGAAAAAAAATTTTATACTAAACGCATCAAAGATGCGGCTCACAGCGCCGCAGTCAGCCAAATGGAAAACCCAAACAATGTATAAAATAATTAAGTGCCAGTAGAGGACCAAGTATCGACGTGCAGATACCCTATAAAATATGCAAAGTAGAAACAAATTTTAATTTTTTCATAAGCTAAAAACTTAGGCAACTTTGCAGTTAAATTTTGTAATAAAATAAAACTTTTGAAATTTGATTTGGTATGCCTTCACTCTTTATCAGTTATTTACTATATATATAAACAGCTATATGTTGGATTTAATGCTAACCGCAGCTTTATCTCACAGTTAAACTAACACATAACAAATTGTAGCGCTCAACTTAAACAACGTTCAATTTTGCAAAAGTGTTTGTGTTCCACACAAAATATTTATAAAGTATTTGCCATTTTTTCAGCTAATCGTTGCTACTCATTAACTTTTCAAGTTTTACAGGGTATCAAAAAAATACAAACATAATAAAATACATATAACAATAATTGATAGAAACAGCCACAACAAAAGGTAAATTATTTAGCATAATGAAATTGTTGACAAATTATGATTTAGTACTGACCGCATTAGCATACACACACACACACACACACACACACATGCACATACAGTTTAACATTTCTTAAATATTAATAAATTCGTTTTTGTTGTTTTTTATATTCATTTTTAATTTATTTGATTATCAAATTGCTGCAACTTAATTTGTATAAAAATCTTTATTTATTGTTTTTTTTTCACTCTTTTTTTTGTTTTTATTTTTTTTTTAAATTTCAAAATTTTGTGTAACGCCTTTTCGTTAAGGTGGGCGTGTCACTTGTTTAACTAATGTGCGATAATCTGTTGAACTAACTGACATCTCTGGCAGTTCATTTGCATAAAACTCATGCTTAACACGCCCCATGCCCCACATGCCCCATTACGCTGCCACCACTTGCCTTGCACTAGCCACACAATCACCTCGCTGTCAGCTCACAGTTGGCGCCCCTCCATAGGGGGGCCTTAACACTAACATAGATTCTATAGGGGCTACTAAACGATGCTCAAAGTCGAACTCCATTGAATTGTCCATGTCCATTTTTATTTCCATCTCCATCTCCATCTGCAGCTCCAGCTCCATTTCCCACACTAAAATTAGGCAAATTATCTTCCGCTTTTGTTATTAATGTTTGACATTGCCCCAAAACTTCATTAATTTCTGACTTAGTATATATACTAACTATCTATGCTTAGTATATATATGCAAAGTGAAGGCTATAAACATGCTATATTAACTAAGATTTCTAAGAGTTTTCAATCTGGTTTCTATATTTCTTTGGAGCTCTCTCTGAGCTGCCTCCGAAATCTTTTTAGCTTATTTCAATAAGCATTTATTTATATAATTAATTTATATTTTATTTTTAGCAATTAATTTACAGTTAGTTTCATAAGTTTACTTACTAATTGTATACAAAATTGTAGTTTATAAATCTAATTATTTACCTTTTGTCTTTCAATCAGTTTTCAGTTAATCTTTCTAAGAGTTTTCAACCTGCTTTCTACATTTCCTTGGAGCTCTCCCTGAGCTGCATCAGATACATCTTTAGTTCATTCCAATAAGCATTTATTTCCCCACTTGTTATACTTTTAACTAATTGACAGTTAATTTCATAAATTTACTTACTAATTATATACAAAATTCTAGTTTATAAATACAATTCTTAACGTTTTGTCTTTCAATCAGCTTTCAGTTAATATTTCTAAGAGTTTTCAATCTCTTCCTCTCTCCATTCCAATAAACATTTATTGCCCCTAATTTGTTACACTTTTTACTAATTTACAGTTTAATTATATATGAAATTTACTGGCTAATTATATATAAAATTCTTTTTTATAAACTAATTCTTAAACTTTTGTCTTTCAATCAGTTTTCAGTTAATCTTATAGGATTCTCTTTGCTTTGTTGTAGTATAAAATATTTTGATTGATGATATGAACTGATCAGCAGCTGAGTGCAAAAGAGTTCACTCTATAGCCGCCCTCATATGACCACCACCCCCCCCCTCCCCACCCCCCTTTGTCCATCTTTTCTACTGCCTTTGTATATGATCAATCTTTGCATGCTTTCAACTCGCTCGCCTTGTTCGCCTCTTTCGCATCAATCAACGAATGGAAATATTGAAATCGAATCTGAGCTCGAGATGTCATCGCCTTGTCAAAGAGCATTCGGCAAGTGTTTCAAGGATGAAGTTGCTATTGTTGTTGTTGTTGTTGTTCTGGTTGTTGTTGTTGTTGTTGTTCTGGTTGTTGTTGTTTCTGTTATTGTTGTTGAGAGTAAAGAGCGAAGCTCTCTCTTTGTGATGTCTTTACTCTTTAGCTTTATACAATTTGACTTGCAGATGCATCTATGCATATGAGTGTATAATATTTGTGTTTGTGTGTGTTTATGTGTGTGTGTGTGTGTGTGTGTGTGTGTGTGTGTGTGTGTGTATATCCATATTTATATCCATAAAATGAACAAAATCTGACACATGGCGACGTCTCGTATAATTTATGAGTCAATTTCAGACAATTATTGTTAAATATTATTAAGTATTCGGCGGGCTGTCAAAACACACAGCAAATTCAATGATTTACAAGGCAACAACAACAACAACAACAACAACAACAACAACGACGACGATGGCGTTGATGATGACGACGGCCAAGACAATGACAATGACAATGACAATGACAATTGTCACTTGGGGTGGACAGCACTTAAGTGGATAATCTTGCAGCCTGACATGCATAAGAAGCAGCAGCAGCAGCAGCAGCAGCAGCAGCAAGTAGCAGCAAGTAGCAACAGCAAGCAGCAACAATCGCTGCCAGTGGCATTTGAGCACGACGAGACATGGAGACTGATGAATGGCCGGCAAAAAGGGAATCGAGCACTCAAATTAATGTCAAAACTGATTAAGGATGTCTGCCAGTCTAGCGCAAACATACCGCAAGCTTATACACGCTCGTAACTCTTGTATGAGCAAAGCTTAAGGCAGTGTCAGTGGCAATGGCGGTGGCGGTGGCGGTGGCGATGGCAGAGAAGCTGGCAGAGGCGCGTGTCTGCCAATTATGGTGGTACAGACAAAGGCTAAAGACACAGACAAAGCTACAGACACAGACACAGACACAGACGCAGACGCAGACAAAGACACAGACAAAGAGAAAGATAAAGATAGATCATCATCAGTTCAGATCATCATTGTTGAACGCATTGTGGCAATTTGTCATTTCGAGACATGCCGCAAACCTGTTGAAGCTGAAGCAAAACGTTTGAAGCAACTTAGCCAAAAAGCTGGCCAAGATCGAAAACGAAATCAAAACAAAACGACAAAATCTCTGATAGCACAAGCACTATATATATATATATATATTTATATAGTAACTAAGAAATACTTGTAGGTGTAAAGGAGTTAGAGCATAAAACAGACAGCGAGAGAGAGAGAGAGATGAAGAGAGTGAGAGAGAGAGAGAGAGAGAGAGAAGCTTGCTGAGAGATCGCACAAATTAAGACAATGAAACGCGCTACGCCTGCGATAAAATCAACGTAAACACCAGCAAACAAGAAGCGACGATGCAAACACAACAACAACAACAGCGCAGAAGCTAAGCAGCTAAGCAGCAGCGCAGCAGCAGAGCTAATAGCAGCGGCAGAGGCAGCGGCAGCTCTAGCAAATGTGTGAACAATATCGGCGGCTATGCTTGCCCAGCAGCAGCAATGCAGTGGGGGGTGGCAAATAAGTTTGTCTATATATATGTGTGTGTGCATGTGTGTGCGAGAGAGAGAGAGAGAGACAGAAAATGGAAGCGCAGGCAATGAAGACCCGAGAGACCTGTTTGAAAACCTGTTGGCCCAGCCGCATAAACAAAGCGAATGAGTGCAAACAACAAACCACACACACACACACATACAAAATAGAAAGAGAGCGAATGAAAGAGAGAGAGACAGAGAGAGAGAGAGAGAGAGAAGAATGAAGAGTTATAGATTGAGTGCAATGATGGCAAGTGGAGCGCCGTCAAGCTGCGCTTAAGAGTCTGTACTTTTTTTTTTTTTATTATTAACTTTGAGAGCAAAGCAATTGATCAATAAACAGCTGAAGCTTAAAGCATAGCTCTCTGTATATGTATGTATGTATGTATGTGTGTATGTATGTGTGTGTGTGTGTGTGTGTGTGTGGTTTATCAATACATGCGTATCGCTCACGCTTCACAAACGAAATTGATAGCTACAAGAACAACAAAGAAATTGACCCGCAAAAACCACAAAAATGAATACCAAATCTGCCCCGAGCTGCCGCCCACACGCCTTGTGTCAAAATCATATAGGGCTAACACAACCGCCCATATACCACTCCCATTCTATGCCACTTATATGCTACACACACACACACGCACACGCACACGCACACATAGACATGAACATATGGCCGCCCAGTTGTTTTGGCCGCCCCCTTTTGGAATCCAATCAGCCACGCGTTGGTGATAAAATGCGTTAACAATACGTGGAAAGCTTTGCTAACAGTTATTTCTTTTTCTATTTTCTATTTTCTATTTTCATTTCGTTCTTTTTTTACCTTTTCTATCCACTCTCTCTCTCTCTCTCTCTCTCCTTTACTCTCTTTTTATGCTTTTTGCGGTAGCTAACAGATTTTTGTGGGTAAGCTACGAATGGCTTGTGGGGGGAGGGGGGTGGTTGCGGGGGGCTAGCTGCCGGTTTAAGGGTGTGTGGCATTGTATGTGTGTGTTGGTAGTACAATATATACAGTAGCTTATGGTATGTGTGTATGTGTGCAATACACCTGATTGGAATTTGCATACAGGGTGCCCTTCTCCCTCGCCCCACCCCCTCACCCACCACTTTGTAATAGCTTAATAAGCTTTAAGTGAACGCTGGAACAAAGCAATCAAAATAAAACTTAACAATTGATTTTTAATGTTTACAGGGTGTCACTGCGTATACAGGGTGTGCCGCTTGTAGATAATTTAATTTAGTTATTTCTAAAGAAAATCTTTAGAAATTTAGCGCAAATTATAAAGAATTGAATATGCACAATTTGCTGCACACTTTGTTGCATGCCACACAAACATGTTGCAACATGCTTAGTGTCAAACAGGGTGATGCAGTACTTAATTTAACCGCTCAAAGCGTTTCAATCTGAAAGCTCTTGTCATCATAAATCGCCTTACAATCTAAACATTGTCAAATATACAAAGACCTCCCCACTCCCCCCGCCCTCCCCCCTACCACAGAGATATGCACCCCCACCCCCAGCCCCACGTATAATAAAAGCCAAATTGTCGACTGGCCGCTGCGTCGCGTCGCTGCGCGGCAACCAAAACAGATGAAAAAAAAACAAAACAAAACGCAAACAAACAAAGCGAACGCAGCGCTCGCAGCTCCCATTTGCCCATTTGGGTAAAAAAAAAGTTATATAGAAGAGAATATAAGAAACAACAAAAATGAAGACAAAAAACAAAAAGCGCATAAGTAAAATCAAATTCACAAGCGAAGCAACAACAACAACAACAACAACAACAACAATAAAGCGCACACGCAGCCAGAGCGCAGTCAACGCCAGCAACGCAGTCAGCGTTAGCGTCAAAGCCCCAACCAAAGCCAAAGCCAAAGCCAAAGCCACAGCCAACGACGCCGCTGGGCTGCAGGCTTGACAGGCGCAGCGGCCAACGCGGTGAGCATGACGAAAGGACTTTCGCACATTACCACATTTTTTGTAGCCAACCAAGCGACCCGGCCAACACACAAAGCAGTTAAACAGCCAAACAGTCAAACAAGGGGCAAGCGGGGCGAGTGGGGCAAACAGCCACCCAGTCAGCTAAGGCAACAACAACAGCAACAATAACAACTGTAACAACACCACATACAGTAAGTGGTAGCAGGCGGTGGTGATGGGATGGGTGGATGGGGGAGGGGGAGGCAACACGAAAGACAAAAGCTAAAAGCGACAAATGAAATAATAAGAGAGCTTAAATAACTCCACACGAGAGCGTCCATACATAAGCACATATATATCTGTATAAGTGTGTGTGTGTGTGTGTGTGAGTGTGTGACTGTTTGCATGTTTGTTGTTACATTGACTTCCGATGACTGCCAACGGCCCAAATGCCCCGCGCACCACCCACTCAGCACAGGCAGCACAGGCAGCACAGGCAGCGACAGCAGCAATCCCAATTCCAGGCCCAAACGTCGCTCAGAAGCTGCGAACTTGTTTGCTCAATATGTTTCACACACACACACACACACGCACACACACACGCAGAGACCTAAACATACGACGTACGACAAACGATGGCTACGACACGAAGCTTTTACGCTGCTGCTGCCGCTGCCGCTGCTGCTGCGACTGCCGCTCTTTTACGCTAAATAATGACTGACAGTATGTTGGTGCTTTGCCTTCATGCCTCTCAGTCTGCATGTGTATATGTGTGCATATGTGTGTGTGTGTGTGTGTGTGTGTGTGTGTGTGTGTATGACCCCCAATTGCTCGCTCCCTCAACAACAAACAAACAAACAAACAAACAAACAGCCAGAAATTATGAAGCAACACGCGACCAGCGAACCGAACGAGCCAAGCAAAGAGAGCGCAACAAATTGTGACTGTGACTGAGACTGCGACTGAGACTGTAACTGAGAGCTCTGCGAGTGAATGAGTAAGAGCAACAGAGAGAAAGAGAGAGAGAGAGAGCGAAAGAGAGCGAGTAAGTGATTGAGCGCGCGATACAGTGACAGAGAGAGGTTGATAAAGAGAGAGAGAGAGAGAGAGGGAGATCGCAGCAGGTTGCAATCGAACTTGTTGCGTGTTGAATACTGCCGCCACCTTGCGCGCCAACGTTAACATCGACGTTGACGTCGCTGCTGCTGCTGCTGCTGGTGCTGTTGTTATTGCTCTTTCTGCTCCCAATTACTTTTTGCATGCTACCTTGTGCCTACCTCCCTCTCCTACACAACATTCCTTACTACAACTCATACTCATACTCAGGCAGCTCAGGCTCAGTCAGGCCTGGTCATTCGGCATCGCAATCGTCATCGTTGTGTTGACGTTGTTATTGTTATTGTTGCTGTTGCTGTTGCTGTTGTTGTTGCTGCTGCTGTTGTCGTTGTCGTTGTCATGCTTAATCCCTGTAGCGACAGCAGCGACGACGACCCACAGCAAGTGTATGAGTATTGGTGTATTTGTGTGTTCATGCCTGATATGCTGAGCGAATGCCGACCACCCCCTAGCGCCCCCGCCAACGGCGAACGACTCCTAACCCAACGGCACCGTTCGACCGCAAAGCGCTGGATTCATGTTTTTCACACAGAGCTTACAATGCGCGCAACTCTACGTACATGTATATACACGTATGTATGCGTGTGTGTGTGTGTGTGCATGTGACTCTGCCACTGTCTCTGGCTCTGTCTGTGGCTCTGCCAGCGTGCACATTTGTACACATTAACATATCAAACCGAATGAGCGCAGCGTTGAGCTGCGTCGCGTCGCGTCGCGTCGCGTCGTTCTCATTTTGCAAATTGACTTTAATATTTTTTGTTTTTCTTTACTTGTTTTTGTTGTTGTTCTCTTTGATTCCGTTCGGTGCTTTGTAGCTTTGTAGAAGGTTTTTACTATTCATTATGATAATACCCTATAAAGTGCCATAGTTATAGGTGTTAATAATGATACAGTTAAGCCTATAACTAGGCTTTACTTTAACCGATTAATGGCAATGGATAATGATAACTGATTGTTAATCAAGTTAAGTTAGTTTGTAATTAGTTTACAGGGTATGTTTTAGTCGATCAATTCACAAATTATACCATTTCTTTTATCGTTAATTGTGAATCTCAAATTTATTTCTGTTTCTTTAAGTACAAATTTTGCACTTCAATTTTAAGCAAATATTTTATAAACTGTCAAAACAATTTTGCGATATATATTAGATAACATACGATTAATAATAATAATCGTAGCTAAATTTATAATTTAATAAATTTAATAATCAAATATAGATGCTTAAATTTATATATTATAATCTAAATAATAATCAAATATAGATGATTAAACTTATATAAAATATATCGACGATTAAATTTATATTTTAATCTAATTAATAATCAAATATAGATGCTTAAATTTATATATTTTAATCTAATTAATAATAATATATAGATGATTGAATTTATAGTTAAATATAATAATATATAGACAATTACATTTATAGTTTAATATAATTAATAATCAAATATAGATGCTTTCATTTATATATTATAATCTAAATAATAATCAAATATAGATGATTAAATTTATATAAAATATATAGACGATTAAATTTATATTTTAATCTAATTAATAATAATATATAGATGATTGAATTTATAGTTAAATATAATAATATATAGACAATTACATTTATAGTTTAATATAATTAATAATCAAATATAGATGATTAAATTTATATATTTTTATCTAAATAATAATCAAATATAGATGATTAAATTTATATAAAATATATAGACGATTAAATTTATATTTTAATCTAATTAATAATAATATATAGATGATTCAATTTATAGTTAAATATAATAATATATAGACAATTACATTTATAGTTTAATCTAATTAATAATCAAATATAGATGCTTTCATTTATATATTATAATCTAAATAATAATCAAATATAGATGATTAAACTTATATAAAATATATCGACGATTAAATTTATATCTTAATCTAATTAATAATCAAATATAGATGATTAAATTTATATATTTTAATCTAATTAATAATCATATATAGACGATTAATTAGTTTTCAATTTGCTTTCAAATTTGTCCAAGCCAAAAAATGAAGTCAATTATTTTCATAAAGCTTCTCAATAATAATAATATGCTAATCATTGGGTTGGGCTAAGGGGTGTTGCCTGTATGCAGGGGGTGGGTGTGTGTTTGATGAAGTGGCGGGTGGGTGGGGGGATTGGGGGTGGTGAGGAGTAATAGACATTAAGTATAGAGGCGGCCCTCGCATAGATTAACAATTTGGAAGCTGTCAAAACTATTTAATCTAAATACAAAACCGCAGCTCAACCACTTTTGCTGCTGCTGCTGCTGCTGCTGTCGCTGTCGATACGGTCGTAGCCGCTGGCAGCAGCAGCAGCAGCAGCAGCAGCAGCAGCAACAGCAGCAACATCAATCAACAGCGTCGGCCAGCAGTAGCATGTTTTTATATTATAGAGAAGGGGCAGGGGTTATTTGTAGGCTGGCTCGCAACACAAAAGCGCACACCAACGCGCACACACAACAACATCAACAACAATGGCGACAACAACGACAACAGCAACAACAACGACAACAACGACAACAGCAACAGCGGCAATGAGCAGCAACAAGAGCGCAAACACCGCAAAATAATAAACCAGCTCGACAAGTCTAAATCACACTCATTAGCAAAAGCCCCCCAAAAAAAGAAAAAAATAAAATAAAAAGCCCTCGTCTCTGCTGCCGATACCTCTGTCGCAGTCTCTGCCAGCAGCAAGAGCCCGTAGCAGCAGCAGCAGCAGCAGCAGCAGCAACGGCAGCAGCAGCAACTGAACAAAAATCAAAATCAAAACCACAGGCAAAACTCATACACTTCCATAAGCATATACAAACAAACAAACACAGCACAACACAACACTCACACACACACACACACACATACACACAAACACATATATATATATATAATATGTAAGCAGCAGCAAACGACAACGGCAACGGCAGCGAAGTCGCCGCAAGCAGCGACAATTGTGGAACCGAAGCTCCCATCATATTTCAAATTGTTAAACGATGAGAACGAGATGAGAACCTAATAAGAAACCGAATACAAAAGATAAACACAAGCGTAAACATTTAAGTAACAAAATTGGCTTTTTGTTATGCGCCTGTGTTCGTGGGCATGCGGGGGGCTGAGCTGTGTGGAGGGGAGGGTGGTTGATGCTTGCTGCGAGTGAGTGAGTGAGTGAGTGAGTGAACGTGAGAGCGCGTTACATGCTGAGCGCATCAAAGAGAGCAACACTCCAAGCGTGTGCGTGTGTGTGTGTGTGCGTGCATGAGTAAGAGAAACAGGTATGCAGCACGGCAACACTGCTGCTGGCAGCACGGCAACACTGCTATTGAGCGACAAACACAAAAGTGCCACAGCGCTCTCGCTTATGTTTTGCTCTCTGTTGCTCTTGCTCTCTCGCTCTCACTGAGTAAAATAACGGCGCACGTGTGTGTGTGTGTGTGTGTGTGTGTGTGTGTGTGCGTGTGTTTGTGCAATTGTTTTTTCAGTGGGACAGATTGCCAATTGATTGTTGTTGCTGTTGCTGTTGTTGTTGTTGTTACTGCTGCCGTTGGTGGTGGCGCTGCTGCTGCCGGCGTCGCTGTCGTCGCGTTACGCTTTTTGTGCTTTTCATTTTGCGTTCTTTTTTTTTTCTTTTATTTTTTTTTTGCTGTTGTATTTTCTTTTGCTTAATTTATATATATATATATATATATATATATACATACATATATATTTATATATATATATATATATTGTTTTTTTTTGTGCTTTGTACGCTCTGCTGGCAGCGCAGCCGCTGGCATAAATGCTGCTGCTGCTGCTGCCTGCCCTACAAGTGCGATGGGGCGACGACGCACACATGTAATGCATATATATATATTTCTATATATGTGTGTGTGTGTGTGTGTGTGTGTGTGTGTGTAAACGTATTTACATATCAACAGTGTGAGGCTGCAACGTCCTCGTCGTATTTCCATTCCATATGTTGGCTGTGCTTTTTGGTTGTTGTCGTTGTTGCTGCTGTTGTTGCTGCTGTTGTTGTTGTTGTTGTTGTTATTGCTGTTGTTGCTGTTGTTGTTGCTGCTGTTGTTGTTGTGCAAAGTTGTTAATATATTTGTAAAATGAAATTCATTTCGGAATTGCTGTTTGTTCTGCTACTTCTGCCACATCCTCCTCCGCCTCCAGCTCAAACTCCATTGCCACCCCTCCCCCGCTGGTGTTGCTGCTGCTGCTGCTGCTGCTGTAACTTCATTTTATGTTGCTGCTGTTGTTACTGTTATTTTTATTGTTGTTTGTTATTGTTGTTGTTGTTGTCGTTGTTGGTTTGTTGTTTTTGTTGTTTTTTATTTTTGGTTACACTTGCATTATTATCGGACTCTATTATATTCACATACTCTCTGCCTCTGCCCAGTCTTTATCTTCATCTTTGTCTGCACCTGTTTCGGTTTGTGTTTGTTTGGTTTGTTAAGACTGAAACCTTTTCAAATAATCCGTTTCAATTGACATCAAACATTGATTTATGATCTCTAATAGGCTCAAAAATGCTCAGTGTCTATGCCCTAACAATGCATATTCAAACAGGGTATTTAAGTTTTATTAAGCGATATGTTACATATCCATATATACACATATCCATATATACATATATACATATATACATTCGTGTTCGCTTAAAGGATTTGCTATACAAAATAGAAATTTTGCATTGATTTCAAAATTTACTTTTTGCTATTGCTTAAACTTATGTGTATGTATTAGCAGCTTTAAGTAACATATAGCCTATAGCTATGAATAGTAACTAGATCAGCATTCTATATCTCTATAGCATATAGTATTGCCAGTATATTTATTCGAGCTAAAATTGTCGAAGAAATCAATTTAATTTGTTGTTTCGTTTTGTACTGCTTAAAATTATATGTAAAATTTGATATATAAAGCGTTCAATGTATAGTCTGCTTATATAATGATATATTTATATTACATTATATAACATATTTTATATCTAATATATATATACTAGCTATTCTATACTAAACTATAGTTTAAAGTCTGATTTCTTATCTTAAAGTTGTCACAACATTGAAATTAGCTCGAAATTTTAGACTAAAACTGCTGAAAGGTTTAAGGTTTCCAGCATGAACTTAAATTTAAAATTGTTCAGATTTTGTTAGAGATTTAATATATAGTATATTTTAGAAGAATTTCCCTATTTACATATGTATGTGTAGTGTATATGTATTGTCCCTTTTGAGGGTATTTAAAGTACGACTAGCTAAAGACAAAATTTTTATGACTTTTGCAGAATTTTGATTACTTATCAAATATTATTATATATTCTATATAGTTAAACATTTGATAGTGTATAAATACAAATTTCTATATCTATATATAATAATACTTTTATACAGTAAGTTGCCATTCTATATCTTTTTGCTATATACTTAACTTTTGTGTCAAATCTTTCTACTTTTACTTGGCATTATTAAACGATCTTTGATTAATGACAAATCTTTTCAGCTAACCTTAACGATTATCCTCTATCGATAATTGTATAGGATGTTGGTATATATACATATTTATCGATAGTTAATGCATAATCTCTATTTGTGTGCAGAAGAATGTGAAAGAATAACCGTTAAATACGAGAGTTTTGCGAGCATTTGCCGTGCTCCAAACGCTTGAGTTTTGCCTTGAGGCAATCATATGATATGAATATCATAAGTTACAATAATATTAGCCCAAATAGACCCATTTCCCATTTATACACACGCATGCATATATGTATATATATATATATATATTTAAATATGTGTTTGTGTGCGTATACGTAATGTGCTCGACTTTTGTAAAGGACCAAAGCGCTAGGCTCCATTAAACATTCAAAAAAATAAGAGAAAACACATTTTTGCGCCTGTTTCATATAGGGTTAGGGTTTAAGTAGAGTCTCTATATATGTGTGTATGTGTGTGTGTGTGTGTGTGTGTGTGTGTGTTTGTGTGTTTGTGTAATGTGCGTGGTGTGTGGCAGGTTATTGGGTTGGTTTCGGGTCGTTTCAAGCCAAGTATAACAGTGTCAAAACTTTCTGTTCGGAGTTTGTTGTATCCTTTTGTTATTTGTGCTCAAAGTGTGTACACACACACACACACACATACCCATATATATATATATAAATATATATGTAGAACACACATACAAAAATACACAAAAATACACAGACTGAGAAAAATCTAACAAAAAACCAAGCAGAGAACAAAACAAAAAACAAAAACAAAAACACAAAAATAAAATGAAAATGAAAATGAAAAAAGGAAAAAATAAAAACAGCGGCAAAAACCATAAGCTTTTTCCTCTATATATATATGTGCGAACGAGAACGACAAGTCAAGTAAAAGAGAGCAACAGCAAGAGAGAGAGAGAGAAAGAGGAAGAGAGCGTGAGTGTGTATGAGCTGGGGGCAGCTTTGGGCTGGATACCTGCTGGCAGCTGCTGAGCGCCGGTTCAAAACACAAACGGAATGATAATGATGTGCGTTAAAAAATACATAGAGGCAAGTGCAGGAGCACACAGCAGGAGCAGATAAACAAAGAGAGAAAGAAAACGAGAGAGAGAGAGCGAGGAGGTGAGAAGGATGTAAAGTGAGAGCGAGAGGGCAAAGCATTAAGTGAGAAAGCTGTAAACTAATAGTACTAAGAGAATGTGTTAAGGGTCGTGGGTCGTGGGTCGTGGGTTGCGGGTCGTGGGTCGTGGCGGAGGGTCGGGAGTATCGTATTGTGGAAGCAGTGACAAACATGGCGCCTGAGTTAAAGTCAAACAAGTGTCTGCTCTTCAGCGTTGCTCCGATTTTTATTTATAGCCGAGTGTATACGTAAGTGTTTGTGTGTGGGTGTGCGTCTTTGTGTGTGTGTGTGTATGTAGGATGTACACGGGAAATGCCTTAACACAATTACAATAACTTTGACATGAAAAGTGGAACAATAAACCAAACCAAACCAAACCAAAGCAAAGCAAAACCAATGCAAACCGAACTAAGTCCAACCGAAGCAATGGTAAATGTTGACACCACCGCACAGGCAACATACAGTGGCAACATACAGTGGCAACAAACAGTGGCAACATACAGAGGCGGCGCCCACTCATTCAATTGTCCTTTTTTTAACATTTTGTTTTGTTCTCTTTTGTTTTTGTATTTGTTTCTCTTCCTTTGCGACCCATGTAACCGCCCAAGCAACGCCCCGTTTTGCAGTTAATACGACAACAACATACACGCGCGCGTTGCTCACTTCCGGCTACACACCACCAACACTCTCACACACAACACAGCAGGAGCAGCCGCAGCAGCTATTGTTGTTGTGTATGAAATGAAGCGACAGCCGTCGACAAATGTTTCATAAACAACAACTACAACAACAGCAACAAAACAGTTATTAAATGAAATTACAACAAGAAGCGCAACACGCAGCGATATGGCTTTGCCCTACAATCGATACAATGAGGAGTTTTAGTTCGTCCTTTCGCACCTTAAGTAGGCATTAAAGCAAAGAACATACTCTATTATATGTATTATATGTACCAGAGCTTTGAGAGCTTTTTAAGCAACTTTTCTGGTCACTTAAACAGCTGCAACCTAAAGCTTTATGAGAACAAAAAGTTGAATACATATTTTATTAATAAAATAATTAATTTAAATAATTATATTAATAAACAATACTTACTCAAGCTTAATATATATGTAAACTGTACTGTATGTAGCAGCAAGCACATTAATCTAGTCTTTAAGCAGCTTTTTAAATGCTTTTAAAAAAACCTTCAATTCACTTTGTAAGCAGCTGCACGCTTTAAGCTTGAACTGTTATTAACTTAAGCTAAAAACTCAACTAAAAGCTGTTGCATATTTGCAGCTTCAAGCAGTTTTATAAATAACATATAGATATAGTTAACATATATATTCCTGATCACAATTTTAATCATGGCTTGGAGTAGACAAAGTTCGTTTAAAATGGTTTTAAATTCGCTTTTGTTGAGATTGATAGAATTATATATATGATTTCTATATATATATTAAATATGCTTAATGTATATATATAAACCTGTTTATACATAACAATATGTCAGATCAGATATGTATATATATATATATATTCATATATATCAAATGTGATTATTATAGGCACAAAATAGTGAACACATAAAATTCGCTGCTATAAAACTCTCGCTGCTCTTACTAAAAGAACTTGCTAATGCGCTCTGATTTAAATTGGGAATTGCCTACTATAAGCATTGCAATATATATTCTTGAATAGTATACAAACTATATTTACATATATACATTGCTATATATGTTCTTGAATATATAGTATTTCTACATATTTAGAACTTTAACTTAAACACTTTGAATGCGTTGAACGCAAATGCTGAATTTGTGTAGAGAAATGGTAATAGAAATAACAGTTAGTTATAGCCTGGCTAGCAATCATAGACACACACACACACACACACACACACACAGACATATAGTAATATATACTTGTATATGTAAAGGATATAGTGTGGCATTGGTATGGCAGCTGCGCAGCCTTTTATTAATTTAGGTTAGTGACTTAAGTTTAGCATTTGCCGCAATTAAGTTAATTAGAAATGCATTTTGTGGCAGCAAAAGGCAAAAAGAAGCCAACACTTAACTCTCTCTCACTTTCTTACTCAATGTGTGTGTGTGTGTGTGTGTTTGTATGTGTATGAATGTGTGACTGTAAATTGTTTGCTTGCTAAGGAGTTGCCCTCGCTTGACGTTGCTATAAAACATTTGTGTTATTGATATGAATGCCATAAGGACATATGTGTATGTTCATCTGTATGCGTGTGTGTGTGTGGGTGTGTGTGCATGTGTTGGCCTATTGGCTATTATGACAACAAAATATTGTAAGCAACAAACATATTTATTAAAAGCATTTGCTCGATTAACCAAATGTGTTTTAGCAGCAACATTGCGTATACGTAACGTTCATTGGCATAGCTTAGCGCTTAGGTGTGCTTATGCTTATGCCTATGTGTGTGTGTGTGTGTGTGTGTGTGTGTGTCCCCGTTGAGGGTTGAGGTTGGCATGTGTATGAAGCAGTAAGCAAAATGTTGACAAGGCAAACAGAAAAAGATACCAAAACATTAATTGAAATTACCTTTTTTAAAGGCAAAGAGAATACAAATTGGATTTTGATTTTGACGCCATAAAGTTTATATATATATAGTATGTATATATATATATATATAGTATATATATATATATGTGTGTATGTTGGCAAAGAGGCTCTCGTAGTCGGCTACACCCCATTTCTTATTTGTTTTTAGTTTGAAGCCGGTTTTCTTGAGTTTCGTCGTTTATTTATTTCATTGTTTGTCATTCTCTCATTCTTTCATTTTTCGCAGTTTCGAATTTTATTGTTTGTTGTTATTTGCTTGTTGTTGTTGCTGTTAGATATTTTTTTCTATTTTTTGTTTTTTTTTTTTTAAATAACTAAACAAATTTTATGATTTTTTTAGTGCGTCCCACGCATTGCTCTGACCCAGACGGAACTCCAATTCGTATCAACACTCTGCCCCCCCCCCCCCCCCCCCTGCTCAACCTACTCTCCACATACCACTACTACACCTTGCGACTCTCTTCTCTGTTTAGCAATTGCTTCTCATTGACAACACGTTTTGGTTTTGGTTTCGATTTTGTTTTTATTTTGTAGTTTTATTATTTTATTTCTTTGATTTTTTGACTCGTTTATTTGCCAAAAATTAGCAAGAAATATTTGGTGGACAGCTATTATATAATCGCCTTCTAATACAATAACACATTTTTTTATATACAAAAAGATATATATATATAAATAGTATAGTATAGTAGCTACCATATATAGATATGTTTTGTTATATAAGATCAAGAGTTGAATACAATATTGAAGCCACGAGCGAAGCCTTCAATGAAAACTTCTTTCGACACTTTTTTGGGGTACAAAGTACACTATACGAGTACCTATATATACATATTAATTAGGGTTATTAAAAAGTCGTATATTGAAGGCAGATTCCCTTTATTTACTAATTTTTTATGAATTTATTAAATGATTTTATGCTTCATAAGTTAAATATGATCTTTACATGGAACAGAAGCAATTATAAGTGCGTCCAATTAAATATATTATAGAATTTTACAGGATATCTTATAGTCGCATAACAAGCGCATTTTAAGTTGATATTTATTTAAAAGCAAAAACAAGATATAAAGTCAATTTTGTATTTTTTATTTATATTTAATTAAAGACGAAGTTTTAAACAAAATCTGCAAATAAACTAAACTGAATTTTAGTGCAATTTTATTGTAAGCATAAAAAGTTTCATTAATTCTATATTTAACAATTATTATATAAAACACATTTATATTTTTTTTTAATAAAGTACATATACAAAATTTAAATAAAAAAAATAAAATTTTAAATTTATAATTATTAAGTTGAAATTAAATGTTCAAATAAATTTAACAAATTGTCAAAGAGCTGTAACAAAAAATATTGGCTAGAAAATAATAGAAAATACTTTTTATATTATTTTTTATTAAAGAAATTATTTAATATCTAATTATATATATATTTAATATATAATAAGTAAATAATAATGTATGTTTTGCATATTAATAAAAAAAAAATATATATATAAATTGTTAATATTGTTTCATTTTTATCTCAGAAGGCAAAATCATTACATATTTTTATAGAATTCGAATAATATGTTAAAATGTATAATAAAAGCTATTAAAAAGAATATATATAACATATTTAGATACATAAAATATATATGTTATTAATGCTTAAAATCTACTAAAGATCAACGTAATTTATCTATGATAAAGCCACTTAAGATCTGCATTCAGTATAACATATGCTCTATATATACTTTGGTCAAGATCTGTGCTCAATTGATATAACTTACATTAAAAATTTGTTCAAAAATTACTTGTAGTTTTTTATATAGTTTAGAGATCTATTATATATGAATTAGAAATATGCTAAGAATCAGTCATATGCTATATATATATATATCATTCGATATGAATTAATTTTAAGTTTTAAAGACATTTCCTTGAGGCTTTAACCTTAATATTAATCCATGAAATCGATGTAAGTTTCTGATAAAAGTTGTTTAAATTCTCATAAAGGATAAACGCGGAATCAGTCTTAAAGTTGAAATCATAAGCTTGAAATTCCTAAAGATCTGATGAGACAAAGTCAAAGACATCAAGTAACATACTCAAGTATATAAGAGGCATTCAGACGATAATTATATTATGGACTGGGTCAGCTTCCCATGGAAGTCAAGTGTTGCCTCAAGACAATGGCAATAGCAGATACAGTTTCAAGCAGAGTTTCAACTTTCGGTTTAGGGTATTGCTTTAGAGTCAGATGTAGGTATAGCTATAGCTTCAGGTATAGCTTTAGCTCCCCCGCAATTTTACCTTATGTGGAACAACAATTTTTTCAATTTTTTTTGTGTTTTTTTTTTGGCAGCATTCGCTGAATTAGCATAACTTGTCATAAGTTGAAAAATCTCATTAGGCAAAGTTTATTTTTGTTTTATTTTTTGTTTTTTTGGTGGTATTTTTTTTATTATTATTTTGGCCAAGTTTTCGTTTGTTGTTGCTGTTGCTGTTGATGTTTGTGTCTTCATTTTGGCAGCCGTTTCGCTGCTTTGTCGCGAGACGTTGATCATTTTAGAAATTAACATTTATGGTCTAGCTCTGTTGATACTCGATACTCGATACTCAATGTTCGATGCTCGATACTGGATGCTCCCTTCACTTTGGCAGTGCAGTCAAAACAGCAGCAATTAATTAACATATCCAAACATTGAGCTGATTGTTAAGAAATAAAATAGTTTCAATTTTATGAGCGTTTCTATATTTATGGCTATCACATTATATAACGATTTCATGCTCCATGAAGATTTAATGCTTCTTTCTTTATGATGGTAGGTATATAAAATAGAGACATACAATAAGGAAAAGAAACTGAAATCAAAAGAAATTAAAATGAGTAGCAGCAACAATCAAATAGAGCCGTCGTTGTGGGCGTTACATTAACTTAAACGATATCGATTAATTTGCATACGCTTTTGGAAAAGTTGCGTAATTAAAACGCCAAAGGTGCCACGCCCCAAATAGACCACCCTATAATGAAACCACCCGCCATTATAAACTCGCCAAAAATAAAGAAAAAAACAAAAAAACAGCCAAAAATAAATGTAAAATGAAAAAGTATAAAGGAAGCAAAGTAGTGGCACAAAACGACAGGTCCAGGGACCAAACCAGAAGGACTTTAAGTGAATCCAAGAATCTGGCAGGAGGATATCAAAATGTCTGGCAAAAAGTTGGCAAAGCTAAAAGCGTAAGAAAGAAAGAAGTCAACGCTGAACAGGACAAACTTTTCATGCCAAAAGTAATAGGCATAGAAAGAGTGGAGACACACACACAAATACATACAGCCCAAAAAGGGAAGAGTGTGAGAGAGATGGATAGAATTAAAGATGCTAATGCTATGGGTATGGTTCATGGTTGTTGTCCTGCTGCAACTACTTCTGCTACTTCGGCTACTTCTACTACTTCTGCTACTTCTGTTTCTGCTTCTTCTTGTTTCTGTTTCTGGCTGCTTTACGGTATATGAAGCAGTCGTAAGTAGCATTTAACAGTCGACTTATGGCCACTGCCAGTGGCCAGCAGTTGGGCTGGCCCTGGGCCACAGACTTGGCCCCAAAACAAACCAGCCATGAAACCCCTCAAAAAACTTTTGCCAACCAACAAAATTTTACTTGAGCGCCCTGCCTACTGGCGACCTCAGCACCTCAACAGCTCCGCACCTCAGCCTGTTGTTAAAGCCTTCTGCCCGATCAAAATGTGTTGCATACTTTCCAGCGCAAGCAAATACCAAATTTCATACTAAGAAAGTTCAACTTTGACTTCAGCCAAATGAAGAAAACAACTTATATAACTGCTACCTCTCTCTCTTCACAACTACTCTATATACAATTAACTCTCAAGTTTTTTTGTCATATATTTATATATATATGTATTTGTGTGTATATGTGTGTATATAGCTCTAAACAGTTCAAACCAAAAGGTAAACTAATCTGTTTATCCTGTATTTTTTTTTGTAATGGCTTTTCTTTCGCTCTGCAGCTTTCATTTGGATTTATGGAAAATAACTCTAGGAAAATATTTTTGAAACAAACTTCATAAAATAGTTTATTAAAAGCTTTCGTCCTTAATACTTTTATTATCCTTTACCCTTCGTCAGGTATTCAGAGTATTTATATAAAATTTTATTGCACTATATTGCTTTTTACCTCGTGGCATATATTGCTGAATATGTTGCTAGCTGCCAGATAAATATAACATTTTTATTGATAAAATTATCGATATAAATATCGATATACATTAATCTGATCAGCAGCTAAAGCTGAGCTTGCCTAGAGTAGAGGTAAAACTAATTTTAAGTGGCTGCTGCTTGTTTTAACTTCTTCTCATATAAGCGATAGCATTATGGATAAGAAAAAACTTATCGATACTATCGATATAGGTAGTAGATTAATGACAATATATACTCTTTTATTGTACAGTTAAAACTGCCTAAGTGAACAGCGCTCTATAGCTGACAGCTGTTTCAATTTACTTCCAATCCACACACCTTACTTGGTTAACTTTGAGCGTTCATCTTATAGATGCTCCACTGTATTGATATGCCAACAAACAATAGACTTTATCTGCACAATTGACTGTAGCTTAACTTAACTGCTTTAGCATTTCTTTGCATTATTTTAAGCACAATTTTGCCCAAAATAAAGACTATATTATATCTTTATAAAGAGTGAGAAAGAGTGTGAGAAAGATTGTGAGAAAGAGCGTGATAAAGAGAGTGAGAAAGAGTGTGAGTAAGAGAGTGATAAAGAAAGAGTTAACTAAGTAATTAGCTTGGTGTTTGTTTACTAAGACTAATCGAATTTGGTTATATAAAAACTTAGTGCCAGGCATTGAAGTGAATTTTATATAAGATTCCAGGTACATATATATCAGAGAGATATATATGTATAGAGATATATATATAGGTAGGTATGTATATATGTTTATATATATATACTATTTGGAGGTTATATATAAATATATATATATAAATATATATATATATATTTAGTTGAGTTTTCCATTTGAGAAGTTTTGTGCTTTGCCTTTTGCATGCAGCATGAAAATTTCATTTAGTTTCTTTGGTAAAAACTTTTTTACTTTTTTATTGTCCTTGTTGCCGCTGCTGCTGCTGTTGCTGCTGTTGCTGCCTTTAAATTTGTCTGGCTTTGTTGTTGGGGTTCTTTACATGAGGCAAAGCGTTGCAATACCCAGCAGAAAGTTTGTCTGCATTTTGGCTGAAACATAAGAGTAGTAAGAGGCCGAGAAAGAGGAAGAGAGATAGAGAGAGAGAGTCAGCTCCTTGCTAGAAAACTTTTGCAATTCTTTGCTGCTGCTTTTTGTCATATTAACAGCAGCCGCCTTGACGCCACTAGCTGGCTGGTTAGAGGGTGGCATAGAGCAGATTTGGATGGAGTGGGGCGGGGGGGGGGGGGTGGCACAGGCCAGTAGAGCAGTCTACAGCAGGCTGCTGTCTTTTCAGTCTTCAAGTATTTACTTGCTTTTCTCGGCATTATTGCAAAGTTTTTTCCATCAACTATTTTTGACTCTTTCTCTGCAAATGTTTTGCCACTTCATCAGCTGCGTTGCATTTGGGGCTTTGGCATGAAGTTGAGTTGCAGCAACCACCAAATAAACGAAGCAGAAAAAAAATAATATAAAAATTGATCCCAGCTATGGCATTATAGACGCTTTCTAATGTTGCGTGTGCCACTTGTGGGGGCATTAATGCATGCTTGTTAAAGCCACAGGCATTGACTCGGATCGACTCGATGCGACTCGACTCGACTTGACTTGACTTGAGTTGAGCTGAGTTGAGTTAAGTTGAGATGTAGCAAGCATTAGATGGCTGGTATACAACGTGCATCAGACAAAGCTGCTGCTGCTGCTGCTGCTGATGGTGCAACATGGTGCATCTTGCCCCCTAACATTGGAAGTCAAACTTCTAGCTACAGCACTTGCCACTGGCAGCGCACTTAGCTGCTGCTATTTCTAGCTGTTGGTTGCAACCCCACTGCTTTGAGTGCATTGGCGTCTGTAGTCCTTGCCAGTATACATGCACACACACACACACACACACACACATACACACACATACATTGACAGAGCTATACAGACAGCAAGAGACAACTTCCTTAGCTGGCTGCTGTTCATCCCATGAAGATTCCTTTTTGTTGCTGTGGTATGTGAATGTACTTCAAGCGTTTCCGGTGCACATTACGATGACGACGTCGCCATTGTTGGCACTCACACACACACACACACACACAAGTACATATGTACTGACAGTAAAAAGGATATGCTTGCATAGCCATAGAGTCAACTTCTTCTTTTTTTTTTTTTTATATTTCTCCATTTTTTTTTTTGCCGCTTTCTTTACAGAAACTGCAAAAAAATTATCAATTTAATTTTGTAACTGAACTTCCGTTCACTGCTGCTAGCTGACACGCCCACAGTGCAACGCCCCACTCACTCACTTTATGCCCTTTTTTCTGCTTTCTTTACATTTCTTTTTTCACTCTTTTCTTATCTGCTGCTCAATCTTCCTTACTCCCTCTCTCTCTTTCTATATCTTTCTACCATTCTCTCTCTATCTCTCTCACTTTTTCTCTCTCTTTCTCTGTCTCTCTATCTTAGTTTGTGTTGAACTGTTTTGCTTGCACTCGCTTTTCTCACATTATCCGCTTTGCACAATGTTGACACTAGAGCACTGCCTTTTTGCTTCTCTTCAACTTCTGCCATTTTCCCCCCTCCATCTACAGCTCTCTCTCCCACAACTTTGCTTACATAAGCCATAAGAATATATGCATATATATATACATGTATTTGTGTGTGTGTGTGAGTGTGTACGTTGAATACGTTGCACTTCTTTGCAACGCGTTTTGCCCGCTTTGCCAATGCAACATATACGCAATATGTGAAAATTACGTATACGCAGCGTTGGCAAACATCTTCTTGCTGTATTTTTCTCTTTAGATTTTTCTATCTCTTCTTCTGCTTCTTCTTCTTCTTCTTCATGTAGCACTGTTGCCTCTGCTGTTTTTTTCTGTTGTCTTTTATCCTATCTCTTCCTTGTCAGAGCGTCTATTAAAAATGCATGGACGATAGAGTGACGACTGAAAGGTGGTTTGGTGTTGGTGGTGTTTGGGGGGGTGGCGGGGGTCGTGTTTGTGTTTGCCTGGCAGCTGAAATAAAAAGATATATTTTTTACTTCTTCCTCATATATTTCTAGATGTTTACACACATATATATATATATATATATATATATATAAGAGTGTGTGTGTGTCTTTCACTCAGCCAACTTGGCAGCTCACTTAAGACTAATCTTGCATAATATGCAAATATATATATATTTATATATATGTAGAATTGTGTATGATAAGCCTTATGCAATGCTAGATGCTGTACTGCATTTCGATAACATTAATTATCGATAAGCTATCGATATACTTATGCTTTAACAATGCTTTGTGCCATACAAAATTAGTTATCGTTTTTTATAATTCTAAATTGATAATTGCAAAGTTATCGATAAACTTGGATTGTTAACATCGATAATTTGTATTTATACGATAAATTGCATATATTTAATACCAAATATATTACATATTTCTATATATTTTCCATCATCTAAAAAAAATCATTCACTTATAAGTTTTATTTTCATTGATATTAAATAATTGCAAAATGTTTAGCAGCACTGCTTCCAATGCAAGCAGTGCACTGCTAGAAGCCTGCACCGGTGTGTGTGCATAGCTGTGAGTGTTGCCAAGCATAAGCTTAACTCACAAATAGTCTTTAAGCTGACTAGCAACTGTTCTATATACTCTTTAGGCCAGATCAGAACTAAAACTCTTAAAAATTATAATCACTTCCGTTGAGCTATAAATCATTCTAGCTTAAAGTTGCTCAACTCTATGATACCCTTTAATCATAAGTAATACAAATTATAAGGGATTTACATACACACAC
Source organism: Zygothrica quintamaculata (assembly GCA_037044455.1). Taxonomy (NCBI): domain Eukaryota; kingdom Metazoa; phylum Arthropoda; class Insecta; order Diptera; family Drosophilidae; genus Zygothrica; species Zygothrica quintamaculata. The sequence goes on from JBAMBS010001235.1 coordinate 180,999, forward strand.
ACCTCTGTATAACTATATATGTATATATATCTATATATAAACACATCAGTCACAACAACTTTCTTCGCTGCCTTTTCAACGTTTCATTTTGATTTGCTTTTAGCATTTTGCGGTGAATCGATAGAAAATCCGGAATAGGAAGATATATGTATAAGATATATACTTCATATTCATATATATAGATTCGTGAGCAGTCAGTTAACGATTTAAATGAAACTTAAGTAACAATCTCTAATGAGAATACCATAAAATCAATCAGCTTTTTATGCAATATTTGTATATTTCTATAGATGAAGACTATAATATTGATATTGTATATAAATTAGAAGTTATAAGATGTTATAAGAAGCACAGTTTATATGCAAATATTGCTTAAATGCAAAAGTATGTTATTTTTAAACATCATAAAACTATTTACAACTCATAAATGCAAAAAATTGCTTATAAGAAAATATTGTGAATAAACAAATAAAAGATTTTTCATTTGGAATCAGCATAAAATTTAAATTTAAGTAAACTTCTAAGCCTGTGTTTCATTTTATAATAATCATTTTAATTATCTATAATAATTTATAATAATCATATTGTTATTTTATTATTTGCATATATCTCATGATTGCTTAAAAGGAAATATCGAATATATGCACAAAATATTTCTGCATTATAGGCTTTGAATATAACCGGTATATACCGTATTGTATATATTTAATATATATATTCTTGTACTGTAAGACTTTAAGACCCTTTAAATGTGATTTCGATATGATTTTTGTGTAAGGAAAAACGAAAATAGAGTAAAAATCTGCAAGTTTTCCAATACAAATCATAGTCGTATAATATTCTATCATTATCCTTACGGTTCGGCTTGGGCTGGAGACGGTGGCCCCTTGGCGCCGTTGGGTTTTTAGCCCAGTTTTAGCTGGTACTTAAATCTACCAAGCGTTTTATAGCATTTGACGCTGTTGCCTTTTGCTTTGCTTTTGCTATTGCTATACGCCATTCGCTATTCGCCGTTTGCCGTTTGGTTTTTGGTTGCTGCACTTCAAAAGTCGCCGGAGCATAGACAAGTTTCATTTTTCATTTATGGCGCCGAGTGAAATTTTACTGCTGCAATTTGAACATTTCGCTATTTCAGGCGCTATACCGTTTTGTGCCTTTGGTTTTTACGTTTTTATGTGCTCTCCAGGTGGAAGTTGTTCAACAACAGCAGCAACAACAACAACAACCAACAGCAACAACAACAATGAAAAGCCGCGCTACACGCAACGACATCAACGCAAGATTTTTCGTTTTTTTTTCTTTCTTCTTCATTTTTAAACCCACAGCATAAAGCATCAGCTAAGAGAAACTGTTGTCCGCCTTCTTACTTCTTCTCCTCCTGCTACTAGTACTACTGTATCTGCTCCTACATACTTCCTTCCCCTACTACTTTCACCAGCTCTCTCCCCTTGTATATATTTTGCTGCCCCCCCTCCCGAACCTTCCCCCTTGTGCTCATTTTTTGGCTACTGCTTCTGCTTCTACTTTACGACCACTGAATACGAAATGTGTTTTTGGGCGCACAGACGACGCCACAGCTTCAAGCAGCCCCCCCCCTCACCCCTACTACCGTGTCCTTCACCCCCCACCACATTCAAATCATTCAACAAGAGACCTTAATCTCGCGCCGCCTTCAACTTTGAGCATAGAACAGAACAGAATGGAATACAACGCAACGCAACGCAGCTCCACATTCTATTTTGCCCCCAAGTTGCGCGTGGCACTCAGCGAACTTCGCTTGCCGCGTGAAATTGCCACTTGCTAAACGCGCTTCTCGCCTGTTCAACTTGGCCTCCGTTAACGTTTCGTTGTTGCAAGAGGGCGTACTTTGTTACCGTTCATATAGCCCCTATGCGCCCAACTCATCCTCGTTCCTCGTTCAATACACATAAACACACACGCACACACACACACACATATATATATATATAGTACCCTCCCCTTACTCTTTCATACAGCCAGCGGCTGGCATATAAAGTTTATTTCATTTTCGCGCACGTTGCGTTCGCGTTGTCGCTGTCATTGTGCCTCTCCCTTCTTCGCTTTACCCAACGCTCCCTACTGCTGCTGTTGTGACTCTGGCTCTGCTTCTGGCTCTAGCTATGGCTCTGGCTCTGGCCACTGCTAGTGCTTACTGCCTCCCAATAGCAGCCCTGCAATCGCTCGTCCTGCTGCTTGGCTTGGAAAACAAAAGCGAACGAAATGGCAGCGTCATCGTAAAAAGAGTCCACATGGGCAGCGCGGAGAGTAGGCGAGAGGAGAGAGTGAGAGCGTGCAAAAAAAAGAAAATAACTGAAACTGAAATCATTTTCGCCATCAAATTCTGCAGCAGTTGCAGCCACTGCACGCAGGCTAGGAACGAGCTGGCAAGAATAATGGAAATGGCTGTGGGTCGTTAGGTGTTTTTGGACTGAAGAAGGGCGGCGTAAATATTGTTGTGGGCGTGGTCATGGGTTAAGGCAGTTGCATAAAATGCATGGCAAATTTACTTTACTATTTCACGCTGTATATATGTGCGTGTGTGTGTGTGCGAGTAAGTGTATATGTTTGCGCGTGTATTTCATGAGTTTCGTTGCTTTTTGTAGCATACTTTTATGGGCAGCCAGAGAGGAGTTAAAATGAACACACAACCAGATAGACGATAGAAAGAGATACAGCTACAAGAAACAGACAAAGACAGCAAATAAAAAGAAGAAGACTTGTATGAAAAGTTTATCGCGCCGATCCCATGTTTACTGTACAGTGTTCACTGCTTTACTCACAACTCGCAACTCTCTTGAGAGCCCCACATTTAACCAACAATGAATAAAGCAACAAAATTATATGAATTCCATGCGGAACACACACACACACACACAACAAAAGCAGCAGCAACACCAACAACAGCAACAACTTATGTATAATAAAGGCAAAAACAATAAAAAAAAAGAGAAACCAAAAATAAATAAAAATAAAAAAAGAGAGCAGCAAAAGCAAAAGCAAAATAAAATAAAATAAAAAGCAACAAACACGCTGCACACGCAAACAGGCGGACAGGAGGCGACAGACAGGCAACATCAACAAAAATATATACACAAATGTTGCGAAAAAGTAAAAAAGAAATCAACCAACAACAAACACATACAACAACATATACATTTTTATGATAATCCTTTAGCACAGAAGGTTCAACGACTTGCAAATACTCTTTGCCTTAGCATAAAGTTCTTTAAATTATATAAAATATCAGAAGATTTCTTAAGTTGGAAATGTGTCTTATATAGAATATAAGTTTATCATATTTAATAAAATTGTTTATCTTCTTCTTCATCTACTTCTGCTTCTTCTTCTTCTTATTCTATTCTCTATGTAATTCAGAAAAATTTTTAACTCTTTTAAATAGTTTTTGCTTCTTCCTAATAACTTATGACTATTGAGTACTATTGTTGCTTACTTTCTTTTTACTTCTTCTTCTTCTTCTTCTTCTGCAAATCTATATATATATGTATATTTAGGTATATGTATGTATATATATAAAGTATATACCGATGTCAACTTTTATACCCTAAGGTATTTGTATCAATTGCAAACGCTTTCCTCTTCCACAAAGTTTATTTTTGTTTAATTCTACGAATTTCAGTTTTTAAATCTAAAAATGAATGAAAAATTCAACAACAGTTTTATCTTATATAACGTAGATTCTATATGTATATGATATATAGAAAATATATACGATTAGTGGAGACTACTTCAAGATATTTTCGATGCTATTACAAATAATATTTTGATGAACTGTAGACATACCCCAAATATACTATACAGAGTTCTTTCTCTCTATCTCTCTCTCTCTCTCTCTCTCTATATATATATATATATATATATATATGTATTCTATAAATATATATTATTTATAGATATAATTGTAGCACAGTTACTCTTTGCACTTTAAGTTTAAATTTATAATTTACATCAATAAATAAATATACATTTTATTCTTCAAATTGACTTTTCACAGACTATCAATATGAGTAATATTATCGAATATATTTCTATATATATACATGTATATATATATATATAGCATAATAGAAATAGCACTTAAGCCGATCTAAGAAACTGTTAACCACAATTTTTCTATAACTAACAGAGCTACAACACGCATATACACATATTTGTAGACACAAAGGGATAGGGCAGAGGGGGTCTTGGAGGGAGCTCAGGCAAAGAGGTGAAAAAAAACGAATCTCACTTGAAAAGAAAACTAGGATAGGGGCGGGCAAGGTAAGATAGAGGTAAAGATATGAAACTGGAAAGAGAAGCCAAAGCCAAAAGCTGTGCAAAAGCAACAACAAAAAGCAGTTTCAAAAGGCAACATTGGAGTGGTTAACAAAAGGAAAAGAGAAAATATATATATATATATATATAAAAGATATATATAAATATATATATATGAATATATATATATAGACATAGCCGAGAAATGTTTTTGTATGTATTGTACCACTGGGGCATTATAGCGTTATCCTTCTGGTTATGTTTCCGCTTGCCAGTCGTCAGAGCTGTAACGACAAGAGGTTGGTGGGTTGCTCTTGTTGAGGTGGGGTCGAGTGGGAAGTGATGAAGGTGGTTTGTGGGGAGGGGGTAGGGGGAAGGGGGCAGATACAACAACAATGGCTGACTGACTGACTGCCAAGAGACATACACAAACACTCACACACACACACACACACACAGATACACACATGTATAGTCAGACACACACAAATGCCAACACTCAAGCAAAGTTTTCCGTCTTTTTTTTTATAGCAAAAAGGCAAAAGAAGCGGCAACAGCGGGCGAAGGGCTGACAGTTGGGAGGTGTTTGAAAACGAGATGTGAGAAAAGCGTGGAAAGCGTGGCACGAGTGCAACTTATTTTTATGAGCCAACACACACACACACACACACCAACGCATATATATAAATATACATATATATATACGGTGCTGCTGCTAGCAAGCTCATAAAATTTATAACACAACGTCCTTGCCGCTCCTGCGGCTTTAGCTGCTAGTGCTATGTGAATGAGTGTGTCTGTGAGTGTGTGTGTGTGTGTGTGTGTGTGTGTGTGTGTGCGACTTATGTTTGAGTTTGTCAGTCCCAATATATATACATAGGTCTGTCTGTCTGTGTGTGTGTGTGTGTGTGTGTGTGTGTTTGTGTCTGTGTATGTTGGCGGCTTCGTTTGCTTTTTCATAGCATTTTATGCGCTTGCTTCACGTTGTTGTCGTTGCTTTTGGCTGCGCTTGTTAAAGAAGATTTACCAAAAATGTCTTAGCAAAAGGCGCTGAGGGGAAAGGGATAACGAAATGGTTGGAAAAGAGAAACAAACATATATATATATATATTTATATATATTTAAGCTTGGCCGCCCACAATGCCGCCCACTTAAATGCTAAGTGGCGCATTGGGCGTACAGTGGTTGAGCGAAGTCGACAGCAACTGAACTGAGCTGTGCTGAGCTATACGAAGCACCTGTTCTCCCCCAGTGGGGGTTGTGTGGGTGTTTGTTCTATCTATATGTAAGTGGGTGTGTGTATGTGTATATATATATATATATTTTTGGTAACTCAATAATGCACACTTATGAATTTCTCGATTAAATAGCAGATAAAATTCAACAATAGAATCAAAGCTATGCGTTAAGCTTTAATTCAAAATTGTTATAAAAATAATAATAATATTAATAATAACTTTATGGTTAAATAAACAAAGTTATATTTAATAATTAATATAAATGATTGTTTAAAAAAAATATTTAAATATTGTAAACTTAAAGAACTTTAAATCAAATGTGTTATAAAAATCAAGCAAAGTTTTGTTTGAAGTATTTTCATATATTTATATATAAAGATTTAAATAAATTTCATATAATTTAAATGAAATTATTATAATTTAAATTTAAGTTATCAAGCAATAAGAGCTTTCTCTTAATAATTATAATTTAATAAATATTTATTTAAATTTATTTTCTTTCATTTCTAAGTCAAAGTTTCTATGTCAAAGTTGAAGCGCTCAATTTGAAGCCAAATGCCATCAACTTTATGCTACAAAACTAATTTCTAAAAATCAGTTATAGGTCTATATATATATATTAAAAATGATTTTATTTATAATATATATATAATATTGAATCAGTTTGCTTAGATTAAAATTCTATTAATAAATTATTTATTTATTTTTATTTTGCCTATTTTTCTTTATGCCTTGACATTTTGTGGCACATGTTTACAGCTGCTATATGTTATGTGCTACAAGGCTTAAGCATACAGAGATACATTGCACAAGCACACACACGCACACACACGCACACACACCACAAGCATATATATATATATGTACATATATATTATATGTATATAAATACATAGAGAGAAAATTTAAAAATTTACTCACAAAAATGCTAGGCGCACAGCAATCGTGTGAAAGTTAAGCAAAATATGTTGGAGAATGTGGAAAATGTCAAGCGATCAACAAGGGGCAGCATATCCTTATACATATATTCATACCCATATATATATATATATATATATATATATATATATATATGTATATATATTCAAACAGGACATGCAGAGGACATACAAGTAGCTACATATTCTTTATATCAAATGTGTGGCTCTCTTTTCAGCCCCTTTGCCTTTTGAAAAAAGGAAAAACGGGAGTTATTGGATTTATGCCAAATTGAAAAGTATGTAATAAATAGATATAATCATCTGAGACCCCGTAAATTATATATATTCTTGACCAGCACGATTAGCTGAGTCGATCTAGCCATATCCGTCTGTCTGTCCTTCAACAGCTTACTGTGCGTTTAGAATTGAGGGAATCTTGTAGTCAGGTAGACCCGACTACAGCCCTCTTACTTCTTATATATATATTTATATATATATATATATGTGTGCTTATATTTTTGTCTGACAGTGTGCGTGTGTGTGCGTGCTTGTGTGCGTGTGTTTATTTGTATGCTGGGATGCCACAAGGCTTTTGTGAGTTTTGTATGCGGATTTTGTGTGCGATTTGTGGGTCATGATGGCAATAAAACCTAACCTCCTTCAACCATCCTTGACCCCTAACATCAGACATCAGGCAGAGCTGCTGCAGAAGTAGCTGTGGATTGTCATTTAAGGAATGCTAAATACTTGTGGGCATTTGATTCCACTAAGAGTATTTATTGAACTCAATTCAAGGTTAAAGTGTTATACAATATTCATAATTGACATTGGACTTTATAACAATCGGATTTATAACCATATCCTACATAGTCCTTCATCAATCTACGAGTAGTCTTAAAGGATATACACACACATTCATCAGTATTCATCACATATACTAATAATACTCCATGGAATGGAATTCAATCTATAGCTTCTCTTCTACCTATATCTCTTTTCTTATGAAATTATCATCTATTTTATAGTATGTTCTATTCTCTCTCTCTTATATTCTACTATATCTTTCTCTGTAGGTTTTCTCGTTGCTTCTTCTAATATATTTTCTTCTATCCCCATACTGTACCTTCTATTATATATAATTATATCTTCATATGCTTCTTCCTTTGTGTCTTATACTGTAGCCTTTTATATAACCTTTGCCCATTTCTATAACTTTATCATATTTTGTATATATTTACGATTGTATCTTATACCCTATTTTATATGTGGCTTGTGTTTTTTATTGTATTCTATTACAACTCTCTTTTATACTCTTCTTATACTCTATTATATAAACTATCTTATATTCTATCTTATATCCTATATTACACTCTACTATAAGAGTATAAGACTCTATCTTGTACTTAATCATTGTACTCTATATATTATATTTTTTATTGCTCTATTTTCTACTTTGTGTAAAGTCTATATTACTCTTGTACTTCTTGTAATCTTTCTTTTACTCTAATTATACTCTATATAATACTATGTCTTATACTCTATCTTATATTTTATCTTTTATGCTATAATTATACTCTATGCAATGATCTAACTTGTACTTATATTTCCTATAATCTATCCTAGTTCTATTTTATGCTCTATCATACACTTTATTTAAAACTCCATCTTATAGTCTATTTTATACTCTTTTATAAACTTTGTCTTATACTTTATATTATACTCAATCACATACTATATCTTTTCACCATTCTTAATTTCTACTCTATCTTATAATTTGTCTTACTCTTATCTCTCTCGAATAGTCTGATTAATATATATCTTATATTTAAAGATTTGTGATAAGGTTCTATCTTTTAGAGATTATAGCTGAAGCATCTAAATAGTATACATTATATTGTCTTGTGCAAAATCTAAAAGTGTGTAACAGATAGAAATAATCATCTGAGACCACATAAGGTATATATATTATTGATCAGGATGACAAGACGAGTCGATCTAGCTATGTTCATCTATATGAAGGCTTGCATCTCATAGACTATAAGAGCTAGATTATCCAAATTTGGAATCAATGTTTGTTAGTTTCGTACGCTTGAGAAGTTTATTTTAGATTATTAAATTATTGATTGCCTGTGTATGTACAGAAAGGGGTACACCCGCCTACTCACTTGTTATTAATTAAATATGCATAATAAATGAAGGAATCAACAAAACCTTCAAACCGATTCTTCTGCCTATTGACATTGCTTGATGGGCGTTGATGCTATTGTATTATTGTGTGTGGGCGTGGCATCAGAGAATATCCATTGTCAATACTTTACCATTACATACTTACTTACACACACACACACACACATATGCACACTCATATAGTGGGGCAGATCAACATTTGCATATGTGTATAGAGAACAAGCGCCGACACTTTTCAAGCACTGTAAAGGATACTCATACATACATATATATACAAATGAACACACACAAACATGCACACACGCACACACGCACACACAGCAATGTATATGAAAGGCTGGGTGTATGTGTGTGTGTGCTGTAACACAGTTGATATACAAATTGTAACTGTATGTTTAACACACGTGCATTGTACGAGGAGTGAACCAACCCAATGAAAATGCCCATTTTCAGTTGCCCCCTCCTCCCTCCTCGCCCCATAAAAATGCGTTGGTTTACGTGCTCATATCTTACTGTTACCATTCCCCTCTTACACATAATCTATCTCTTTCACTCTCTGCATCACTTTTCACTCTCGCATATGTATATATATGTGTCTGTGTGTGTGTGTATGTATGTGTTTGCATAAATAGACAATGAGCAAACAGCTTGCACGCTGAATGATAACGTAGGAGCAACGGCAGCAACGAGCAACCGAAACGGCAGTCCCAACAACAAAAACAATAACAGTCACAACAACAACCAATGCTCCATTGTGCTTCATGTGGCAGACAAAATAACAAAAAAAAACAACAACACTCTACAACGCTTGTATGTCACCAAGAGCTGCAGAGCTTCTCCTCCAAAATATAAAAAAAAAGAAAAAGAGATTTAAACCCATTTTCACCCAACTCAAACTTTTGCTACCTACAAAAAGACAAGTTATTTTGACTTGAACGATACCATAATACCCTATAACATAATATATAATATATACATATATTATGTACTTATTATTAAAGAATTCAATCAATGAATTATTATGGTAAAATATATTAAGCAAAACAAATTGTAGAAGCTAATTAAAGTAGCAAAATATCACAAGAAAGTTCTGTATAAGAATATTTTTAAAATTAAGTCTTTAAAGTTTGTTATTAAGTATTTTATTATCAGTTTATATTAATATATATATAATATTATATATATATTTATATATATAATATTATCAACCAATATCAAAGTATCTTAAGTCAAACACTTAGAAATGTTTAAGGCTTGGAGAGAACTTTAGAAAATAAACTAAAATTGCAGGAAGATGTTAAGCCAAGATTTTATTATGATATATATATATATATATATATATATATATATATATATATATAAGTATGAAGATATATAAATATATATATCTAGGTAAATCTGTCTATCGTTAGTAATGACTAACATCAATATTAATCAAAAATCTGAACTCTATTGCTATATATTATTTGCTATATAAATTTATACTTCAGATATTTAATAGATATATATTGAAAAGCTATATACTCTACTATAATATATGTTCTATATATAAGCTTTATCTTAGTCTTATTTAAATACTTACCATGCATATAGTATATGTTTGAAAATTTTTCATAGTTTCTGCTAAAATTTATTGCTACCCGAAATATATATATATATATATAGTTTTTCGATTTTATATGAAGTACGCATATAACTGTTAAAATTCTCAACGGCATTGCTTAAAAAGTTATTTTACCCTTTCTATACATATGTATTTATGTATGTGTATATGTATATTTAACTTTTGTAGTGTGTATAAAGAGCTGTAGAAGCTACACAGCATCATACTCTCTGCTCAAGTTTCGTCCTTAGTCTGTCTGTTGTCGTCTGTCGTCCTTTTTGCTTTGCCTTCATTTTACCACAGCTCCTGTCAGATTTGCATTGTCTTTTTGTTGCTTTAATTTTAATTTTCATAGATTTTCTTGGTATATATTTTTTTTGGGATTTTTTTTTTCTATTTCTTTTTTTTTTCTTTTTTTCCTTTTTGCAGTTGTTGCTCGCTTTTTCTGCCATTTTGTGTGTTGAATGCTGTGGAAACTTTTTGGCATTTTTGCTGCGCTGCTTAAACTTTTATGTGCTGCGTATGTGTGTGTGTATGTGTATATATAAATATATATGTATGCTTGTATGTGTGTGTGTGTGTGTGTGTGTGTATTTCCGTGCAAAATTGTATAAATGTTTTTTGGCAGCCTCTAAACGGCAGCACAGGAAGCATCACCAGCAAAAACGACGACAACGAGAAACGACCATACGAACGCCTGGCACAATTTAAGCCATTTGGGAGTAGCGGAGTAAAGTGCGGAGTGTATATGATGGTGCTGTGTGATGGAGGGACAGCTGGAGCACAGTATGTAGGAGGAAAAGTGCTTAAAGCTTTGGTATGAGTATCGCTTGGTTGGCAAGCTGGCTGGCTAGATGGCTGGCTGGATGGTTGGCTGGCTGGATGGTTGGTTGGATGGTTGACTCTGCTCGACGTCCTTCGCACAATGTGGCGTATGCGTAATAATTAATACGCTTGAATTCATTAGTTGAGCAGATTTTGCATGCCATGCCAAGGATACACACACATACATATGCTGTTGTCTCTATATGTGTGTGGGTGTGTACGATAAAGTGTAGGCATGTATATATATTTATATATATAAGATTTTATCTAATTGTTAAAGTTACACTTGAAGGTGACTCAGGTAATATTTGATTATAAATTGAATATTGAACCTATGAACGATAGCTTCAACGAAATAACGGGTAGACTTCAAAGCTTGTTTATATATGAAGTTATTCAACTGTAACTGTTTCAATCGTGTAAACTGAAACACTTAGCATTAAGTAGCACAACTCATTGTCTAGCCTACAATTAGATGCCCCATACACCATTTACTATACTAATAGAGTTTTTAATAAGCTTATAACATATTTGATATATAATCGAAATTATCCTTTTGAATCAATTATACTATAAATAATATTTAAATGGATTTTTTAGCTTTAACATAATTGAATCCTTTATGCTATTTAATTGTAACTGTATATATATATGTGTGTATGTGTATAGGCATCATTTAATAATCTCTTTGATCTCATTTGTGCTCACAGCATTCCAATTAGCTGTAATAATAGTAGCTGAGGTGAACGCATATAATGTATACGCCATGTTGATGTTGTTGTTATTGTTGTTTTTTTTCGGGCAAAATGTAAAATTCAAGTAAATAGCTAAAGGTAAACATTTCCTCATTAACTTGAATACCAACTGCCTTACACTCCACCACCCCCTCCCCCTCCCCATCAACCCTAGAATTCAAACCTCACACCCCGTTTGGCTATTTATCTCAGTATTTTTAATGGGACGCCCCGCATTGAAGGCGTTTTGCAATGAAATTATTATTTAAATGAAAACAGCAACAGCAGAATGACAAAAGCAACAACAACAACAACAACAACAATGATAGCAAGGACGCAACAGTGACAATGCCAACCACAACAACAACAGCAGCAACAACAGCAACAACAGCAACAACAACAACAATAGCAACAAGAGCATAACATAAAAGATAGAAAGAGGCGTTATACAGAGAGACAGAGACTGTGAAAGAGCGAGAGAGAGAGAGTGAGAGACAGAAAGAGGTAGAGGTAGAAAACAGAGATGAAAGAGTGGAAGGGAAAATGTTAATAATTACATAAATAACAACTAAAAACAAAACGTTGAGCAAAATGTTTGAGGAAATGGGAAAGGGAAAAGGAATTGAAATTCCCTTTCTCTCTATTTGGGTAAGTATTTGCATGTGTATGTGTCGCTATATGTATATGTTTGTCTGTGTGTGTGTGTGCACAACAAATGACAAACAGCAGTAAAGTAGCAGCAGCAACAACAGCAACAGCAGCAGCAGCAGTAGCTTTGCAAGTAGGGTTGGAGGTGCGACTTTGAGGTAGGGCACTCAGTTGGGTGTTGGTATCTGTGTCTATATATGCTGCATATATATATATATATATATATATATATACGCTGTGTGCCATTGTGCGCCGTGTGGCAATAATGATGACGAGGACTGCGCGACGGGCGATGCCAGCACCAAAAGTGACAGCGCACAATATGTAATTATGTTTCATACAAAACCCCATACATATATCCAACATATACAAACAAACATATATATATATATATATATATATATATATGGAGTATATATAATAAATATATATATATATACATCTGTATATACGTATGGCAAGAAATATGGCAAAGGATGCAAAAACGTTGGCAATTTGTGTCGCGTTTTAAGCGAGCAAGCGAGTCCCCAAGTCAAGGGAACAAAAGCCAAAAAGTGGGCGGGCGCTGACATTGTGAATCTGGGCGTGGACACACAGTGGCGGGCTGTAAAATGAAAAATAGCGCTAGCTGTATGAAAGGGCATATAAATGGTGAAGAGATGGCAAAAGAAAAAGTGGTTGGGTGTGTGTGTTGTGTTGTGTTGTGTTGTCGCGGGAGAGGGAGAGGGGTATGCAGCAAGTTTTACTTTAAACAGGTGAGGCAAGTAAACGAATGCGTGTGGCTTTTATTGCTCTCTTTCTCTACAACAGTGTCTGGAGTTTGGGTCAAAGGCTGTGTGTGTGGCATGGGTAAAAAAAACCATCAACGGGGAAGTAGAGATGAAGTGAGAGAGAGAGAGAGACAGAGAGAGACAGAGAGAGACAGCGAGAGGGTAGAGAGAGAGGCAAGAAACATGCTGGTGGTATACTGGTGACAGGTTGCGCGTGTTGACAACAACCGTAAAACCCATCGACATGCGAGGGTAGCGCAAACAAATTGTCAAAAAAAAAAAATTAACTAAATTTTTAGACCCTTTGCCCTTTGAAAAATGAAAAAAAAAGGAAGCTAATGGAATTGTACAAAATCGAAAAGTATATAACAAGTAGAAATAATCATCTGAAACCCTATAAAAAATATATATTCTTGATCACGACGACAAGACGAGTCGATTTAGCTCTTTCCGTCTGTTAAGTCCGTAGTTTCTCAGAGACTATTAGAGCTAGAGCAATTAAATTTGGAATGTAGATTCCTCATTTTTGTATGCTATACGGGGCTATGTTTGATTTTTGAATTTCCTTCCCTAACCTCCGCAACACGAAAAAACGATTATTAAGTACAACTTTTAACCTATCGAATTTCTTTACCAATGTTGGGCTTAAATGTCGAACTGAGTATATATCTACTCTCACTATATAGACAAAGGGCTTATTATGGTCGGGTAAACTCGACTAAAGTTTTCTTACTTGTTTAATAATATAAATATCGATTTCTATCTTAAAAATCTAAAAAAACTAAAACTAAAATAAACTGGAGAAAATTATCGTTAAAGTCAAAAAAAGTAGAAACTTTAACAATTAAAAAAGAATAAATAGCAGAAATTAAATAAATTAATTGTAATGTAAACATCTGTTATAATAACACGATATTAAATACCCTTAAAACAATATCGTTGCAAAGGTTCAAAACAATTAAATATAACAATTTGGGGTAAAAAGGACAAAAGGACAAAATTTATATACCTAGTCGAAAATTTGTGTTTTAGTATAAAAACAATAAAAAAAAAAAGGTTCACAAATCAATTGCTAAAGTTGATTACAAAATCCACTTAATCTGATTAATATATAAGGCTATATTTAATGGAAAGAGTAATGTAAATTGTAATCTGATTTTATAAAGAGTTTAGGGTATGGGAAATTTCTCTTAAGTATTGCAATTTTATCAATTTAATAGTAATGATAATCATAAAAAAATGTTTATTTATTTGTTCTTCTTTTGTTTTTTTTTCGCAATATTTAATCCTTTGCATAAAATGGGTTATAAGAGATCTATTAGTACTAGTATTATAACTATTTTATTTATTTATATATATACTATTACTATTTTTTATTTACATCATTATTATAATTATTATTTTTATTTGTATTACTTTTATTATTTTTATTATTGTTTGTATAATTATTTCTATTATTATTATTATTGTTTTTATATTATTATAATTATTATTATTATTAATATAATTATTATTATTATTATTGTTCCTATTGTTATTATTATTATTATTATTTTTATTATTTTTTGTATAAGTATTTCTATTATTATTATTATTATTGTTTTTATATTCTTATAATTATTATTATTATTAATATAATTATTATTATTATTATCATATTTATAATTATTAATATTATTATTATTGTTTCTTTTATTATTATTATTATTATTGATATTATTGTTATTACTATTTATTTATTTTAAAATTGTTCGTTAGATACAAATTAAAATTAAATTAAAATATGTTTAATAAATGTATTTATAAGATTTTTGATTTTTAATTTATTTTTGAATATTTTCAATTAAACTAAATTTAATTGAATTAAATTAAACCTGGAAATATTAACAATGCACAGTGGAAAATTCAAGGTCTAAACTTTATGATCCTAAATATTATTCTATTTTTCCCAGCGGTACTTTCTAAAAATAGAACGTAAAGATGCGACCATGTGCTTAACCATTTACAATTTGTCAGTAAAACAGTGCAAGTTAAAGAGTTTCTTAAATTTATTAAAAAATATAAGAATTATTTTAAATAAAAAAAATAAATTAGTTTATTTTGTAGGTTATAGTATGTATTTTAGTTATTTGATGAGTTTTATCAATAGTTTGTTTGGTATTTTTTGTATATCGAGCGTCACTTTTAGTTAGTATTTTTTATGCATAACAATTTTCAGTTAAAATTTTAGTTTTTGATTCCACTCGCTCCCCAATGAAATAAATGTCCTATTATTTATCAAGATTTTAAATTATATCTTTATTATTATTTATATTTATTATTATTTATATTAACTGCCAAGTGGTGCCCATTTACTTTTGGCACTAAAAAAACACGCCCAACCTCAATTTATATTTTTAAGCATCTGAATCTAGAAAGGAATTAGTTAGTTATTTAAAAGATGTGATTTAGGATTGAATTACAAATATATAATACGCATATTTGAGTTTTAAAGTATATTCATCACTTATAAAGATGTGTCAGAAAAATATGGCAAGACGCAAAGATAAAGAGCTTCATGAGAGAAAAAAATATATTTATACTTCTTCCACTTAGAATTTAGTTTTTATTTAAGGTCTTTGTGTCCTGGTTAATCCTTTGAATATATTTAATGCTCTTTTGTAATATTTTTGATGGCTCTGAAAAGAGCCCATTGGTTTTAGCCGGTTGTTTTCAGCCCAGTTAATATATTGGTATGTGCTCAACATTTGTCGTAGCTGGTGGAATTTGGAAAGCCCATTGCAGAGTTGGGACAGAGTTGGGTACTAACCTTGTCCGTCCATGCCACCTATAAGAACTAGAGCTACAAGTTGAATACAATATTAAGTATCGCGGTATGGAGCGCGGGGGGCTAAAAGGCGCGCGCAATAGCTCGAAGTGCGTGTAGAATTGTGTGTGTGTGGGTAAAGGAGCTGTCGTAGTCGGAACCTATTGACCTATTTATTAGCCCCTTTGCCTTTTTTGTAAAAAAAGAGCAAAGCGGAGCTATTGGAAATATGCAAAATCCAAAAGTATGTAACACATAGAAATAATCATCGGAGACCCCATAAAGTATATATATTCTGAATCAGGACGACAAGACGAGTTCATCTAGCCCTGTCCGTCTGTCTGTCCGTCCGTCCGTCCGTCCGTCCGTCCGTCCGTCCGTCCGTCCGTCCGTCCGTCCGTCCGTCCGTCCGTCCGTATGAACGCCTGTTTCTCGGAGACTATAAGAGCTAGAGCAACCAAACTTGAAATCTAGATTCGTTATGTTCGTACGCTGTACAAGTTTGTTTTTAATTTTTCAATTTCCTCCCCTGACCCCCGCAAATCGAAAAAAACGATTATTAAGCACAATTTTCCACCGATCAAATTTATTTTTGGCACACATCATAACTAGACCATTCTTGATCGATGTTGTGAATCTGGGTAAGATTGATCAAAAATCTCGGAAGTTATAGATCAGCAAAAGTGGCGTTATGGGCCCCGGGGGGGTATAGTAGCGCGCGCAAAATAAGAGCTACAGCAACGAAATTTGGCATCTAGATTCGTTATGTTCGTACGCTATACGAATTTGTTTTTGATTTTTGAATTTCCTCCCCTGACCCCCGCAAATCGAAAAAAACGATTATTAAGCACAATTTTCAACCGATCAAATTTATTTTTGGCACACATCATAACTAGACCATTCTTGATCGATGTTGTGAATCTGGGTAAGATTGATCAAAAATCTCGGAAGTTATAGATCATCAAAAGTGGTGTTATGGGCCCCGGGGGGGGGGTATAATAGCGCGCGCAAAATAAGAGCTACAGCAACGAAATTTGGCATCTAGATTCGTTATATTCGTACGCTATACGAGTTTGTTTTTGATTTTTCAATTTCCTCCCCTGACCCCCGCAAATCGAAAAAAACGATTATAAGGTACAATTTTTAGCCGATAAGATTTCTTTTTCGCACACATATTAAGTAGACCATTCTTCATCTACGTTGTGAGTTTCGTTAAAATTGAACGAAAAACACGGAAGTTATACAACAATAAGTACCGCGCTGTAGAGCGTGGGGGGCTAAAAGGCGCGCGCAATGGCCAAGTACGTGCAGAACTGTGTGTATGTATGAGTATGTGTGTGTATGGCTGAATATGTAGGCAAAGGGGCTTTCGTAGTCGGGTACACTCGACTACAGACTTCTTACTTGTTTATAATTATTATTATAATTAAAAAAAAATATTTTGAATTATTATTTATACATTAATCAATAATTTTTAAATTTCATATATTTTATAATTATTATTTTATTATGCTTAAATATTAAAAATGTTTTTGTTTCATTTGTTATTATTACTTTGTATATAAACTTAAAAGATTTAAATTTAATTTCATTATGAAATCAATTTATTATTAATAAATAATAAATTATTTAGATATATATCTATTTATATGTTTCTTTTCTATTTCTTTAACTTTATATTATTTATACAAAAAGATGTAATTTAATTTTAATTGAATAACTTATTTAAACTTTATTTAAACATTTCTTTTAATATTAGTTTTCAGTTTTTTTTTTGCCAGGAAATTTATTTGCTTAAAATATTTTAAAGTTGTACAATTATGACTTATAATATTTTTCATATTTTAATTAGTTTGAATGAAAAATAAATTCTTAGAATTATAGCATTCTATTAACAGCGTGAAAATTAGCACTTTTCTTGATTAAGTTAACCTTTTACTTTGACCCAGGCTTTACGTTGATTATAGCTGTAAAATACAGAAACAATTAAACTGCACCTGGGAATTGATAGTTGGAAATGAAAGCGATAGAATAACAATGAAAATATAAGTAAACTAATATAGAGCGAAAAACTTGATGGCGTCGACACCTGTATAAAATGTCAATTTCAATGTTAGTGCGCTACACAACCTTTGACCTTACCAATGGCATTCACATTGGTCGCTCATTTCCATTGATTTCTATGCCACAAGCCATTGTGTCCCTCCTCTAAACTCTTACCGAAACGAATGCCACGATATATGCAACAGAATGAGAAATAGAACGATAAACAGACCCACACACAAAGTGGCAAGTATAATAAAATATTATAAGATGGGATACTAAGGTGTGTGGGTGGGGGGAAGGGAAGATGTGTCGACGGTTGAAAAGTGTAGGTAGTACCTATTTATATATCTATTTATGTATATATATATATATACTTTGCGACGTTTCTAAACGTTTGTGTGTATGTTGGTGTGTGTGTGTGTGCATGGGTGTATATTAGTTCGTTGCTGTGTGGGAGCTCTAAATGCCAATCGGCGTCGCCTCCAAACAAAGGCAACAGAACGAATATTATGCGAGGTTTAGTCCCTTTCTTTGTTTTGTTTTATTTTGTTTTGCTTTGGTGTCGGATGACGTCTAACATTTAGAATATGTGGGCACTCTATGACGTCATAACTAAGCTGTGACGCCATGCAAAAAATGATTTACTTTATGTATAAAATGGCAAGGCAACGAGTGATAATATGAAAATTGAGTGCGCTAAAAAGTAGGCAACGTTTTTCGTTGCGCGGTAAAGATGAAGTTTAAGAGCTGAAGACACATTGATTAACTTGCTGCAGAAGCGGCAATAACGATTTACGTTAGTGGCAACCCTGTTGGTGCCACTTTTAATTGGAAAGAACAGCAATGTCCGACAATCAAGAACACACAAATTCACACACACACACACACTCAGAGAGAGAGAAAGAGAATTGCTGTCAACGAACCAAAAGGGACGGAGGTGACCTAGCTGTTTCGCCTGTTCAGCGTCAACCTTCGACTCGTCTAACGTGCTGCGAGTAACCTCGACCCATAAATACAAAGCCTGTTAACCGGCCTTGCTTTTTCACTGTATATATATATATATATGTACACATTTGTTTGTATGTGTGGGTGGGTAGATAGTTAAACGCACTGCTAGCTTAACTAGCAAACAGCAATTTACATGCACACAAATAAAACTACACCTTAACACTCCACCCTGCCCATGCCACGCCATACGCATTGATCCAAAGCGTAGACAGCTAAAAGTCCTTCAAGCTGGAGTCAAAGGCTGCGACATACGGTATTGGGAGTATAGGATGGTTAAACAGGACGGTATACAGCGGCGTCTGTCCTCTATATAGTGTATATATATATATATATATATGTATGTATAAATATTTCTTACAACGCCAAGGACAGTCAGGTTTTTCCAGCATGTCGTTGTCCTAGCCGCGGGTAGCACCTACAGTGCCACGGCATGGTGTTAAGGTACGCTTATCCTTACAGTTTAACTAACTTTATTACCAGTTGCCAGTATATTTCCGAAGCAGTTTTTAAAAGGAGCAGAAAAAAAAACCGGCGACAAATTCAAATTCAAATTCATTTTCTGCACACCCGCGAGGCGTCACATTTGCACAGTAAACCTAAAATAATCCTCTAATTAGTCGAGCTAATATCCTTGACTGTAAATACAAGTTGAGCTCATATTCCTTTGCACAATTTAAACGTAAATTTTTAAATAAACTTTTTCCATACATTATGCTATAAAGTGAAAGCCAGATTAGTTTTGTATAGCTACACATAACATATTGCTGTTTGGAACAAACTTAAATGTGACATATAAACAGGACATGAATGAATGTCCTAATCATTGATGATAAAGTTGATTGCACCTTGGACAAGCTTACAGCACAGCTGTAGGACACAAGGATTAGACACAGAGCTCATGGTTTGATTTAATGGCTAGCCAATAGCTCAGACAATCTGATCAGTTAACATAACTATATGAAATATAAAGGATTAATTTTGAGAGAGGGAGCTAACCTTTGGCCTCTTTTTCACTCTTATAGCATGCTTGGCGTGTTAAGTGTGCTTAAGTATAATTTAAATTTTATGATGAAGAAATCTTTTGATTGCGATAATTAAGTTATTTACAATCGTAAAGGAGAAAGACTAAAACAACAACTAAAACACAAACAACAAACAAAGAAAAGTTAACTCATTAAAGGAGCTACATATTGACGCTTCGAAATGTGTTGACAGCCATTGCCCCGGTCACAGTTACTATCTAAATTTCCAAGTGAACACGCTTATAAAACGCACAGAGCTTATCGCCTCAAAGCGCACTAATTCCAATATAAATAGTCGGAGTGAGCGAGCG
This sequence comes from Zygothrica quintamaculata, assembly GCA_037044455.1. Classification (NCBI taxonomy): domain Eukaryota; kingdom Metazoa; phylum Arthropoda; class Insecta; order Diptera; family Drosophilidae; genus Zygothrica; species Zygothrica quintamaculata. The sequence goes on from JBAMBS010001235.1 coordinate 201,410, forward strand.
CAACAGAGAAGTCAGTCAAAAAGCACAACGACAACAAGACAACACGACAACACGACAAGACGACAACGCGACAAGACGACAACACGACAAGACGACAAGACGACAGCACGACAACCATGTCCAGATCCACAAAAGTCCAGAGGCAGCCGCTACACATTACAAATGCTAACCAATAAAACCAGTCCGATAACTGTTCATAGCCGATTAACCGAGCGGCACGCAAGCAGCGTTGACGCTGACGCCGCTGTTGAAGCTGACGTTGTTGCTGTTGCTGTTGCTGTTGCTGTCGCTGAAGCTGCCGCTTAGGCTTATGGTGAATAAAGCGAACCAGACCAAGTGCCAGGGATCTGACCGGGACTGGCCTGGCTATGGTTATGGCTATGGCTTTAGCTTTGGCTTTGCTTATGGCTTGGCCAGAGCCAGAGACAGAAACAAATATACACACAAACACATATGTATATATATATATATATATATATATATATGAATACACACAGACACACACAAGTCAGCCAGAGGCAATCGAGAGGTAGATGCAACAGTTGTCGCTGGTTGTTTGATGAGCGTGAAATACAACAAAGTTGAAAACAGCAACAACAAGTGCTGTGCTGTGCTATGCTGTGACTGGGGGGCGTCTGAGGGCGGGCCACATACAGGGTGCGACGCGGGGCGGTAACTGAAGAGATGAACGACAGTTGTGTTGAAGGTGGCCAGGCCACTGGACACTCCACTGTCCACTAATAATTCTGTCTCGCTCACACCATCTTTTAACTCTGTCTGCGTCCAGTTCTGAACGATGTTGATGCTGCTGCTGATGTTGTTGCTGTTGCTGTTGCTGCTGACAAAACGATCGTAAATAATTTTTATTTCAACTTTAAGATACAAAACTAGTCTGTGATGGCAGCGCAGTCGCCGTTAAGCATTGCGGCAGCAGCTAAAGAATTTAAGAAAGTTTTTCGCAAACAAAAGGCGATGATGCATATAAAAACAAAAACAGAAAAAAAGAAAATTAAAAAGAATACAAAAAAAAGGAATAACAAAAACAAAATAACCCATTGGTGGGACGGTAACAGAGCGACAGTCAACAGAGAACTCTTTGCCTCGGGCAACCACTAATGATAGCCTTGCCTTGATCCATGGCCCCAGCTAGTGGATCAGCCAGCCAGGCATAGGCACAAGGCACAAAGCACAAGGCACCAACCAAGCAACCGGCACAAGGCATCGGGTACCATACAACAGGCAATGGGCAACAGGCAACAGGCAACAGAAAAACTGACAACAGACAACAGACAACAGGCAACAAGCATTGCACAGTTGAAACACTAAAGACAACTCCATGGCACTGGCAAAGGTAGACGCAGAAGCAGAGGCAAAGGCAGAGGCACTAACACTGACACTAGCACAGGTGAGCGGCAAAACTTTAGCATAGATCATGCAACCAAGTGACGTTTTGTCTGTGTGGATCTGCGGATCAGCAGTGCAACTCGAGCTGTGCCACCAGTTAATGCCACGGCCATGGCCACGGGCAAAGCAAACCTAAACGAACGGTGGCTTCTCATTGGCCTTGCCTTTACGTATGTGACCTGTGTCAATGGCCGAGACGCAGACGTAGACACTGATGCTTTAGCAATTGTTGTTGCTATTATTGTTGTTGTTGCTGCTTACTGTAGCTAAATCTGACGCAGATGTAGACACATGGCAACCAAAAGGCAGTTCCAACATCAGCTCCAACTCCAACTCCAATTCTAAACTCATCCTGGTAGCCGCCGCAGTGCACAATTGAAATGAAAATATTCGCAAATTGGCTGCGCCCTGCGACCGCTAAAATATCTTTAACTACATTATATAGCCAACTCTTTCACTCTCTCAGACTCTACTTTTATCTTACTATCTCCTATATGTTCTCTCTTTCCTTCTCTCTGTTTATTATTCTATCTCTAGCTTATGCCACGCAAATCTTAAGCAGCTTTTCCTCTTTGACTCTTTGCTCTCCATAATGGCAACTGGAATAACTGATTGCAATTGCTTTAAGCATTCAGTTTACTTCAACTATAGCATTTATATATATAACCATATGTAAATATATAGGTCTATATACTAATACTTAAGTCATAGAGCATAATTCTAGTTTTTATCCAATACTCGAGCAATAATTAAACTAGGCATTAAAGTTGACACCTCACTTGAGCTTGTGGTAAAGCACTAACTGTAGATTCAATTAGATGGCTGGAAAAAGTGTCTTATTAGAATATTTATATAATTAATTAGTAGTGCTAAAAGCTTAAATTAAACATATTTTATATTATTTAAAATGAATTGAATTTAAATTTCAACTAATTAAAATTATATTAAAGTTAAAAAAAAATATTTTTTTGCTTAATTTTCATAAATTAAATATACTTGAAATATAATATAAAAATTAATTTTTATTTACACTTAATTATTGAATTTAACTTAATTATTTATTTTTATTTTATGAATTATTTTTATATTATTTATTATTTAAATTTTATTAAATATATTAAGATTGTTGGAAAATGATTATAAAAATTTCTTAAAGTTAAAATTATTTTTTTATTTACATTTTATTGTTAAATTTAAAATAATTGTTTATTTTTATTTCAATTATTATTTTCATTTTATTAAATATATTAAAATTATGAGAAAATTAATGAAAATTATTATTATTATTATTATTATTATAATTTCTCATAGTTAAAAAATATATACTTTTTCCTTAACTACATAAAATAAATATACTTTTTTTTATAACTTTTAAATAATTTTTATTAATTCTAATTTAGAAAAAAAAATTATATATTATTAACACTTCATTATTGATTTTATTTTTATTATTTATTCAAATTTTATTAATTAATTTTATTTATTATTTTTATATTATTATATATATTATTTTGTGTTTTTATTGATTAATTTTTTAATTTTATATATTTTTTGTATATTTTTCTTTTATTGATTTTAATGGTAATTTGACTTCCACAGTAAAAATAAAATATTTTAAATATAATTAAATTATTATAAATAGTCCCATTAAAAGGCAATTTACTTTGACAGTCTCCAATCAAGATGAATGTGAAGTACTCCAACTTATGGAGCTGCAAACATATTGCAAGTAATATTCAAGATAAATGCTATAATAAATCACTTAAAATTTGATTTATTATAATTTTATTTTTATGATTTGCTTCAAAAACTTTAAGACAATCTCAAATTAATTTCACATATGTTCGAAATTATTCCAAATATATAAATTTAGATTGAAAATAATACCAAAATTTGCCAGACATTTATGCTCTCAAAATTCTTGGCAATTTCATAGCGTTAACATTAACAATGCTATTAGCATTAACATTAACATAAAGTTAAACATTAACAGAGACTAAAACATAACATATTTTATAACATATTTTGTCAAGTTTTAAGATCGGTTTTACAGGGTATTCAAAAATATGCAAAACTCTTTTAGAAGCACTTAAAACTTGTACAAATTTCATGTTGTCGTTGCTGTTGTTGTTGCTGTGGTTGTTGCTGTCGTCTGTTTTGTGTGTGTGTTTTCATTTGCAGGCGCGCTTGTCATTTTATTTGAATTTAATCTCCGGCATAACATGTTCCATTGGAGTTATTGGAGTTATTGGAGTTCTGAGTCCTAAGCTCTGAGCTCTGAGGTCTTAGCTGTGGGATTTGGGCTCTGAGTTTTGGTTCGGGGTTTTTATTTCGGTTTCAGTTTCGATCTGGTATTCGGTTACTCATTTTGTTTGCCTTCTGTGTTGCTGTGTTCTCAGCATATTTATTCTTTAATATGCTTTGTCATTCTTCTAGTTGATTGACTTTCAGGATAATGATAGCAATTGTCACTTTAAAGTAGCTGCGAGCTGTGTTGGCTTATGAGATAGCCATGAACTAACAGTTCAGTAGAAATATTAATAAGCTTTTGAGCTGTCTAAGAAAAGCAGTTGCTGTTTTTGCTTTTGTTGTCTCATGTGTTGTTGTTGCGCATTTACAACTAATAGATGCATTTTATGGCCGGACAACGAGTCGCGCTTAAGCTTTGTTTGTCTGTATGAAGGTGTTTGGCATTTCCTGGACCTTAACATAGTGAAACAGAGGCATATAGTGTTAGAGTCAGAAGGAGAGAGAAAGAAAACGAGATAGAGTGTATGTTCTGTAGTCGACGACCGCAAAGGAATTTGATTTATTTTATTTGGCGTTAAAAAGCAAAGTTGAATGATCATGTTTGGTGATCATCGCACTCGATACGAGCCAGAACCAATGAACCCAACCAATGGACCAGCGAGCAATGCGACTAACAACATGTGTGTATGTATCTGGGCTTTGCAATTGGACACGGATAGCTCAATAGACACAACAGCAACAGCAACAGCAACAGCAGTTGCAACAACAACAACAACAGCATGTTCAATACACAGCAGCAATAGCAATAGCAACAGCTCTAGCAGCAGCAGCAGCAGCAGCAGCAACAGTTGCCTCCATTGCATCCACCTCGTTGCCTTCACCACGGTTAGCTTATTAGATGAAGGCATATAATAAAAGTGTTGCGGCTGCCGTGGAGCTAAAAATCTGGGAATCGTTGAGGAGTAGAGTGAAGTTATGGTGTGTGTTTGTGTGTGTGTGTGTGTGTGTGAGGAGTGGGGTTTGGGGTTTTTTTTTATATTTATTTATTTTTTTTTTTTTTTTGTGTTGCGGCTTGAGGCCTGTATGGATAGAAGGAGAAGGAGAAGGAGGATCAGGCGGTAAGGAGCGCATACATGAGGGAAGCTGGAGGGGCGCAATGCAATGCAAGAAACCAGTTGGTAAAAGTTGGCAAAAAAGCAAAGCAGCTTAGATGCATTTTACCAGCCCAAGAGGCTGTCCCCGTACCCGGGCAGGTTTACGTTTATGTTGTGGCTGCCGTTGCAAGCGTCGCCTCGTTCGTTGGCTTTAATTTTTCCATTTGTTTTGGCATTTAAAAATGCGCTTCCTTGTGTGCCCATGAGAGCATTTCGGTGGGATGAGGAGAGGATCAGTAATACACACACACACACACACACACACACACACACACACACACACAAACTGGGGAAAAGAAGTAAAAAAGACATGTAAAGAAAGATAGAGAGAAAGACAGAGAAAGAGAAAGAGGGTAGACAGACAGCAGCAACTTCTTGTGAGTTGGCCTTAGCTCTTGGCCAAATGCAAAAGCATTGAATTCCATGGATACTATTGACCCCAGAGCTGTGGAAGAGCACAGTTTTGGCAGCGGCTTCTAATGATCTTGTTGTTATTGTTACTGTTGTTGTTGCTGTTGTTGTTGCTGTTGTTGTTGCTGTTGTTGTTTTTGTTGTTGTTGTTATTACTGCTGTTGTTCTCTTGCTTGTCATCATTGTTGCTATTTTTGTTGCTGTGCTGCAGTTATTGTTATTGTTGTTGCTGTTGCTGCTTGTCTTTCGTTTGTCTCATTTAAATTTATTAAATTATATTTGCAACGTTGGCGGCGGCTTGTAAACACACACAAAACAGCACACACACACAAACACACACACACACAACACACATACAGAAATTTAAGCACATATGCAACAGGCAGCAGCAATTCACGTTGTTGCTGCTGGCTTTTGTCGTTGTTTTTGCTGCTGCGACTGGTGCTGCTGCTGTTGCTGTTGTTGCTGTTGTTGCTGCTGTTATCGTTGCTGTTGCTGTTGCTTTAACTGTCCGAAATATAAACGCAGCATTGCGCATTTCCAAGAATTTCGAGCAGCTGCTTCCTGTGGCAAGCTCCATTGGATACACGCACAATTTTTGCAGCAGTTGTCCACCGATTGCTGAGGCATGTAAAATGCAATAACACCAACTACCACAACAACAATAAAAAATATTTTATATATATATTTATATATGTATATATGTATATATATATATATATATTTATATATATATATATATATATATATAAAGCTGAGATGATGATCTTTTCATTTAATAAGTATAGATTGATGATTTCTATTGACGTTAACCACCAAATCTTAAAAAGAGCTTCACAAATTAAATATGGGAATTAATGTTTCCATCGATTGTAAAGGATTTCACTCCAATTTATAAGAAAAAAATATGTAAAGAGCTCTGCAAGAATTCCTTTTGACTTCAATTAAAGAAAAGAGTGGAACAAATAACAAGAAAATTTTACATTAAACAGAAACTGCAGTCCAATATAATTTTATATATCACAAAGATAATGAAATGAAATTAATACTTTAATATTTTCTTATATAATATTTTTCTTATAATATATATAAAGTATTTAATATACGTGTATATTTAAAGTTTTGCGAAATAATTGAAATTATTAAAATATTCTAAATAAACAATTATTATTTGTTTTTTATATATATTACATAAAGACTAAATTATTGTTTTATTTATGTAAATAATATTTACTAGATTATTATTTACTTTTACAATACTTTTTGTATTATGACAATATTTAATATTTATTTTAACTCTTTTATTTAAAACAGCAAAACATCAAACAAATTTCAAGCAAATCAAAAACGTAACATATATCTCATATTTATAATATAATTAATAAAACTAATTAACAATTTATAACTATTTTTTTTTAAATATAGTAGTATAAAAATACTAAATTTATTCAAATGAGTTAAGTAAAAAACAAAGCAAAAAAAAAATAAATAAAAAATTTGCAACTTTAAGTAAATAAAAATATTGTAAATATTCGAAATAAATAAAAAATATTACGTCTTGAACTAAAAGTTATAATATAATTTAATTTTTATTTAGCATATTTAAAATATTAGTAAACTATTTTTATTTAAATTTTTTAATATTACTGCATTATTAATTATTAAATAAAAACAAAAAAAAAATAAATAAGAAAAATTTGCAATTTAAAATAAATAAAAATATTGCAATTATAACGCCTTGAATCCAAAATTATAATAATATTTGATTTTTATTTAACATATTTAAAATATTTGTAGATTATTTTAATTTGATTTTTTTTATTTTTAATTTATTAGTTATTAAATTAAAACAAAAAAAAAAAAATAAGAAAAATTTGCAATTTAAAATAAATAAAAATATTGCAATTATAACGCATTGAATCGAAAGTTATAATAATATTTGATTTTTATTTAACATATTTAAAATATTTGTAAATAATTTTTATTTCAATATTTTTATATTTTGTATTTTTATTTATTAAGTATTAAATAATAAGAAGAAATCATTTATTTTTATGTTTTTTTAAACATTATTCAATATCGATTTTTATAGGCACATAAATCACTTACATACCAAGGAAAGATATATATTTTTCTGATCAGGACATATAAGATATGGTTTAGTCTTAGTGTTTGTCTGTCTGTTTGTCCGATTGTTTGAATGTTCTTAGGTCAGAACCATCTTTCAGTTGTTTGGCTATGTTAATGATAATTGGTACCTTTTCAACTTTTGCTTCGGGCAGTACATATGTCAGAACAGCACGGATCGGTTTACTATATAATTAAGCTGCCATAGGAACGATCTGTCGAAAATTGAGTTGTAGCCTGAAAAACTTGTTTGTTTTGTTTGCTTTTGTTTTTGTTTGTGCTTTTGTTTTTCGTTTTGTTTTTATTCTTTGTGTTTTTTGTTTTTATATATTAAATTTTGTATTTTATTTTTATTATTTGTGTTTACAAAAAAAATTATCTCGCCCGAGCTCATCAATTAGAACATGTACTTCGATTATAGCCTTCATATGAACAATTGACCATTAAATTATATCGTACTTTAGTTAAAACTTTGTTATTTTTGTGTTCACAACAATTAATTATATTCATTTTGTATTTTGTTAACAAGCTATTAGTACTTTTCCCTTAATTCAATTTATCGTTTAATTTGTCCCCTTTCGATGGTTTTTGCTGTTGCTTTTACATTTACATTTTAACGTTTAATTTATAAATTAATATGTAAGGCATATATTAAAAATGTCAGATATTAAGATAAAATATATATAAAAATAAACTGAAATATATTATATAGGCTAATATATATTATAAATGAAAATAATTAATTACTAAAAGTAAAGATTAAAAACAAAATTTTATTTTTCCACTTTTTCTATCAGCTTACTAACATTTATTTAATATGCTTTTTTTTATTTTTAAAAATAATATTATATAATAATAATATTTCTTAATTAGTAGCACATATATCGATAACTTACTATACTATTATCGATGATTATAAAGGTAAATTATGCCAAAATTTTGACTTAAACTTCATACTACAAAGGCGAGTGGCTAACACAAGCATAAACTGCACACACTCTGTCTGGAACTCGAACCTGGCATCCTTCGCAGACTTACCTAAACTATTTGTGCATAACTGCAGCTTAAACAATATTTTTTAACATACAAGTAGCTATATATTAAGGTAACGGTATCAATATCGATAGATCGATATAAAACATAAAATATGCCTACACTTATCGATATATATTTATAGCAAATTTTTAATATTTTATTAAAGTTTAATTTTGTTTCTTTAACATAAATTATTAAAGAGAACAATACCTCCAAAGTACTTGGTGATATAAATCACATATATACACATGATCTGTTTTCTATAAGCTCTCATCTTTGTATTAAAAATATAATCGATTTTATGTCTATTATATAATGAATATTATTATTATATATTATTATTTCTACTGCAATTTAAATGCAAATAAATGCAATGAAATTCTTAAATTAACATCTTTTTACAACTTTTCATGTTCAAATAGCTGACATATCAGATTATATTATCATATAATAATATATAATATCCTATATAAGTCATATCATTGGTTAAACCTAAACTTCTTGCAGTTGCCAAATATATAATTGAGTGCATAAATTATCATTCAGATAAATTATTAGGCATGTTTCCTTCTGTGTCCTTGATATCCTTTTTTATTAATACAGCTTAGCTTAACCACTTAAGGGACAGCCATGTATATATGGGTGTATATATGTGTGTATATATGTATGTATATATGTGTGTATATATACATATGATTGTCATATGATTATCTGTGACTCTTGTTGAATGCTGCCTGGGCCAAAGGATTAAATAAAATGCGGAATAGTTTAAAGTGTTGTGCATCTGTTTGATTGGTGTTGGGATAACACAATGTGGCTTGAGTTGTGGCATGTTGCACTGTATGTTTTTTTTTTTTTTTATTTTTTAACTACGGTTAGCTTTGCCTCTCACGTTTTTATATGTTTTGTTTTTGTGTGTGTTTTTTTTTATTTTTCATTTTGTGTTTCTTTTGCATCTCACTCTGTCAACAGCTGTCAGTCAGACAGTTGAGAAACCAGACAAAAGGGAAGATCACTGTCAAAATTTGTATTAAATAATTATATTAAATATATTTAAAAAAGGGAAAAAAAAGAGAAAAACAACAAAATAAAAAATATATACATAAAAAATAATATAGGAAAGAAAGATATAAAATATAAAAAAATGCGTAAGGCTTTTGTAAGTTGTCCTCGAGTGGCAGTTGTTGTTGTTGTTGTTGTTATTGTTGTGGTTGTTGTTGGTGTTGGTTTTGTTTATGTATTTGTTGCTTGCATTTTGAGGGCATTTAATGACTGACCGCCAGTGCCAGGTGAAATACGAACAGTTGCCAGATACCCAGACAGAGACAGAGACAGAGACAGAGTCAGAGACAGTGACAGAGACAAAAACAGATACGCAGAGCTAGAGACAGAAACCGAAGCCCAAAACTGAGACTGAGACTAAGACTGGGACTGGGATTGCGTCTTGAAGTTGAACTGTGTTTGGGACTGGGAGTGCGACTGTAAGGGACTAAAGGACAGATTCAAAGAGTTTAACGCAGACAGGTCCAAAAAAAAAAAAAAAAAAAAAACAAAAATATATATATATATAAAATAAAATAAAAAAGAAAAAAAAACAAAATATACAAAAACAAGTAAGAAAACTGTAGTTGAGTGTACCCGACTACAAGAACCTCTTTGCCCACACCTTTAAGCCCCCCGCGCACCATAACTCGATACTTAATATCCAATACGAAGAGACAGATGGACGGACGAACGGACGGATAGACAAAGATGGCTAGATCGACTCAGATCAAGAATATCTATATACTTTATGGTGTTACAGTTGATTATTTCTGTCATTTATATACTTTTGCGGTTTTGCACAGATCCATTAGCTTCCCTTTTTCCTTTTTTCATATCGCAAAGGGCTTTAAAAAAAGGAAAAATTATGTGTGTGCGACCATGGAGGATGCGGCCCTCTGTGCATAAGGCGAAGGTGGAGCGCGCGCGCCTGGAATGTCGTACCAGTCAGAATCGGAGACGAAGACAAAGATGAAGATGAAGATGGAGTTGGAGTTGGAGTTGAAGTTGCAGTTGAAGTTGGAAATGTAGATGGAGATGCTAACATAGGCCTTCGGAACGGGGTAAGATATGGAAGGGCGCCTAAAGCCTCACAGGCCAAAAGAGCTCAAGACTTTGTTTTAAATATTTAAACTTGCTATAGGATCGTGTCGACTACAACTTCAGCTCCAACTTTAACTCCAACTCCAGCTCCAACTTCATCTCCAACTTCAAGTCCAAGTCCAAGTCGACGGATCTTTGATGTTTTTTGCTGCAATGCCGATTAAAAAAATTTATAATGAGCGACGAAGACGACGACGACGACGACGACGACGACGACGACGACGACGACGACGACGACGACGACGACGACGACGACGATGACGACGTCGGCGGCCGTCGCTCTCGTATTTTATATTTTTGCCTCTCGATTTTTCGTTTCGATTTCGCATTTAGAGGCCCAAGAGAACCGAAACCAAAAGTCTGTCCCAGGGTTTAGTCCCTATACCCATACCTATACCCATACCCATACCCATATTCATACCTATACCCATACCCATACCCATACCCATGCTTATGCCCATGCCCATTCCCTTGTACCCTTTGGCACTTAGTCAGTCATTTAGTCATTGGCCCGGAGGCCGTTAAAGTCGCCCGGCGACGTCCTCAGATTGCGTCTGTTATTATTTTATGTGCTTTTCTTTGTCTTTTGCACCAATTTCTGCAAAATTTACTTAAATGCGCCAGATACAGATACACACACGCAACTTGAGCCGCTGTTCTGGCCCTCTGAGCTGCCTCCACTGGTCATGTACAAAAGATACAAAGATCCCAACATACAAACAACCAGACGGACAGAAAGACAAAAAGACAGGCATACAGACAAACAGACAGACAGACGGACGGACAGAGGGACAGTAAGACAGACAGACAAGCAGACAGACAGACAGACGGACTGACTCTCATATGCACATAGCACTCATACACTTGTATATATATATATATATATATATACTATATATATATAAATATATTTATAGTATATACACATATATATATATATATATATATATATATATACGATCGCGCTCCTCATAATCCACTTTAATTTGTCTTTTGCTGCCGCTTTTGTGCCTCCTTTTTTTGTTGTTATTCTTTCTTTTTTTTGTCGTTGTTTGCACGAGGCAAAGAATTTTAATTGAAACGAGTTTCAGGCTGAAGACTTCAACTAAACATAGTCAAACTCCAACTCCAACTCCAACTCCAAGTCCAAGTGCTAGTCCAAGTCCAAGTTTGCTAAGTCCAAGACACACACACACTCACACACACACATTCTCTCTCGCTCTCTGTATGTATGTGTGTACCTAGACCTGGGTCAAGTTTGGCCAAACAAAACTCCCACAGTTGCCAGAACCAACAACGAAACTGGTCACAGCTCGACAAAAGGTAGCGATTCGCTCTACAACTTTCAGATGTCCGCCAAGTCAACAAACTGACTAAAGCTATGAACTAAATAAATATATATATATATATATATACGATATAGATATAGACATATATGTGGATATATATACATGACTCTGTTAACAACTTAAAGCTATTATCTAGAGTATAGCTAAAACAAGCTCTGCTTATAACTTAAATCTTCATGAATGAATAAACAAATTTCAATTGAAGAAAAGGGACTTAAGGAATCCTTAAAGCTATGAGTAAAGCTCTTTATAGATTTCTGAATGCTAAGTCTAAACCGATTTAGCTTAAACCTCATCAAATTTCTATTAGTGCAACATCAATTAAAGGGGCTAACTTGGCTTTAACTTAAGCCAATGATGCATAATGCTGCTTAGGGTCTATACAGTATGTATAAATAATCCTTTAATCTACCAATATCTGTCTGTTATATGTTTATTCAGTATATATGTCAAATCAATTGATTCATCTAAGCTCTCTTTATGCTTTATTTGTATTCAAGCATAATATCATATACATATATATGATTATATATCTATATCTTTTATGCTGATGATCATAAAAATTTGTATCTTAACTCTTCACACAGTCAATAAACATATATATATGAGTCTATATATATATATATATATATATATATGTATGTATATATATATGTATGTATAAGATATCATATATCGTAAATACTTTGAGATCTTATATCAAGGCTAAGGGTATTCAAAAATTGAGACACATTTAAGCCGTCTTTACGTAAACGTTAAAGTACTATACTCATAAGTAGTAGCTAGGAAAGGGGCCCGCATACCAGTTACCCCCCCCCCCTCCGCCATGCTGCTGTTAGCCCCTTGGCCTGTGTTTATATGTTGTTGGCTTAAAGAGTGGAAAGCAATCCGGATTCCACTTATTTTGACAATCTCTGGCTCAGTTGAATTGAGTCTCTCAGCGATGCAGCCCATTGACATTTACTGAGCCCAAACGCAAATATAGCTGACAAAACACTCGACACCTGATGGCATCTATTGTTGCCATACGGGAGTCTGTTGTTGCCATACATACATTGGCTTCAAGTTTAAGTCCAAGCAATTTGTCTAGAGACCACGTTTTCAGAGCTTACCAAACTGGTCGGCTGCACGTGTGCTGCTTGAGCTTGACTTCTTTTACACGTTGACGTTTGTGTAGAGCATAACGAGAGAATCTAGAAACTGGTCAACTGAGCTCAAGTTAACTTAAGCTTTTGCAAACTTATTGAATAGTGATAGTAGAGTAGTATAGGTATAGGTATAGGATTTAGGTACTTTGCTGTACAGGGTACAGGGACAGCCTACAACTTGGCCTAAACCTGAGCCGGTTGCTCACAACGACAAACAACAAACAGCAATTTGCAAAAACTTTTGACCTCAAAGTGGATGTGGCCACTGGACAGCAACCTGAGCCATAATAGTCAAAAGGAAGAAGTTCTTATAGTTGTAGTTATAGTAGTTGTAGTAGTAGTAGTAGTAGTAGTAGCAGTATATATACAACATGTTGTAAGAAGAAGCATAAGAAAATGTGAAAAAAAGAGGAAAACAAATGAGAAGTAAAATTGTTGTAAACGTATCGACAACAATACACAATATTTGTATGAAACCCTTTCACGTATGAGCTAACTGCTGTCTGCTAATTGAATTCCAATGCCAAAACAATATTTCGGGCTATTATGTTATTACCAAAGATCGGCGCGTTCCTTTACAGATGCCCTTCACTTAGTCATGGCAATTGGGGCGAACTTTCTTTGGCACTGGCACATACCAGTCAAGTACATTTTAGTTCATCACTCAATGTTCATGTTCGTTACCTTCCATCCATTCTTCGTACATTTGAGGGCTTCCATTGATCCCGTCGTGCCGCCTTTGCCTTCCGTATCATTAAATTCACACCCGAAATATGCGCAAAAGAGTACAGGGATTGGGAATTATGTTGTAATGCGTTGTGGTAATTACAATTTGTGGCCGGGTTAATGCGCATGTGCAACAACACGTCAACAGACACACACGTACACACCAACACACCAACACACACACACACACACACACACACATACACACAGAAAAAGAGAGTTGGTGAGAGATAAAGTTGAAGTTGAAGTTGAAAGAATTGCAAACAGACCTGCTGGGTTTCTTGATGACAACGCTATATTCAAGGGGGTAACGGGTATAACGGGGGCAACGGGGTAAATGGAGGAGAGCAGGAATGAAATTTGAAACTGGCTATGCTTGTAAAATGGCCCAAACATGCGCCACAGTTGCCAACAGTGGCATGCAACTGATCAAGCGACAGTTTTTGGATAACACAACAGGAGCGCAGCGCGGTAACCATTTAATTTCGGAACTTTTATTAATAAAGGGCGCCAAAAATTATCATAGAAAATTAAACTTAAGACTATATATATATATATAAAAACTAAAATACAGAATTAACTGAACATTTATAGGTTTATTTTTTCAATTATGTTTTATTAAATAAATAAAATAATATTTTTATATATATTTTATGTACATTTATTATAAGATGCTTTAACGTTTAACTTTAAATTGAATGAAAATTTAATTATTTAATATTCTTGAAGAATTTGAATATTATAAAGACTTCAAGTGATAAACTTAAAGCTTAGCTTGTATTATTTATTTATTTATTTACAATTTCATATGGCTTAAAAACTATATTATATAATTTATGAAAATTGTTAAACACTTTGTTAAATTTTGTTTATATTCAGGAGATTCAAAGCATGTTATATATATGACTAATACGTTTAAATTGAACAGCATATTTAATATTATTAATAAAGCTTTTGTTTTGAGCTTCTTATATTGTTGTGAATATAAAGTCATAGATCTTTTATTTAATAATAATAAAATAATATCCAGCAACTTATTTAACCCATAAAAGAAAAAGCTTTTGCCACTGAAGATATGCCATAGATTTAATTATAAACATATACAATACATATTTAATTGGATAAACGTATTGTAATAATTAACTTTGTGTATATTAATGGAGACCCGCAAAACTGGCGCCCAAAAGCCAGCAGCGCACCTGTTGCAATTGCTGCGAGTGGACATTGGCCAAAGCGACAGCAACGGCAATGGCGATGGCGATGGCAAAGCAGCTGCAGCTTGAAGTCAGCGCGCACGCAGGTGCTGAAAACTTAATTATTGTATAACGCAGGATGATGCGTGCAAGGGGTTAGCGGTTGTTGCAGAGGGGAGTGGGGAGGGGGGGGGGGGAAATGGAGGTTTGATAGAGCAGAGAATGAAGTATGGAGGATTGAAGTATGCAGCATATTGGAGTATATTGGAGTATATTGCTGGATGGGAGGATGAAGGAGTTGGCAGTTGGTGACGCGATATTTACGGGAGCAACCACTGAAAACAGTCGAGTTAATTAATATTTTATGCTGCCTGTTGTTGTTGCTGCTGTTGTTGTTGTTGTCACCTTTGGTTGGGTTTCCAGTTGCTGTTGCTGTTGTTGTTGTTGCTTTAAAAAAATGTTTTATTAATTTTGTTAATTAATTTTATGCCATTGAGCGCTGGCAAATGTCAAAGCGTACTATATATGTACACACTTGTATTCGCACTCTCTCTCTCGCTCTCTCTCTCACTTGATCTATCTCTCTGTCTTATAGCATATACTTTATACCGTTGATGGCAGTTGCTTACTGTCCTGCTCATACTTACTTTCACTGACATAAAAACTGGTTTGCAGTGGCGCAGGCGCCAAAGCGCATGTTAAGGCTAATTGCAAACAACAGCAACAGCAGCAGCAGCAACAACAACAGCAACAGCAGCAGCAGCAGCAACAACATGTAACAAACAGGACCCTAAGCAATTAGCGCACGCGCCTAATTAATTAAACCAACTACTTTTTTTATATACAATATTTATATGTATATAAATATTACATATATCTATATCTATATATATCTACGATCTATGCGAAAAGTGTGTTAGGTGTAACATGTATCGATTGTGTTAATCGATATGTGTGTACGATATCGTAAACGTTAGCTGGATACTCATATTTGCGCATAACTATAAATTTAACTGTAATCATTGGCATTTGAGAGAGTGTGCGAAAGGGAAAGCAATAACAAAGATGAAGAAACAGAGAGGGAGCATGTTAGTAAATAGCGATAAAGTTATTAAATGTTTTGCTTTGTTTATCATTTTCGTTATTGGTACATACTATTAACATGAGAGTGAAACAACGATAGAGAGAGAAAACAGTCTTTCTCTTACCCCATCACCCCCCCCCCCCCTCCTCGCACACGCTTAAACCCCTCTGCCAGTCTGTCTCTTGTAGATTGTATAATTGCAGTTACTTGGCTGTAACTATTTATGACTTAAATGACTCTCGGCAGTTGCATATTCTCACAGAGGCGTCTCATGGAGCGTTGAGTTACCTGGAGAATGTGGCCAATGTCGTTGTCAGTGTCGCTAAACGAGTTTCCCCCTACCCCCTCCAAGAGCGATCAAGCTGTTGACTGACTTGGGGCTGAGGCCACTTTGAAGGAAGACTCTCATACATATATATGTATATATATATAAATTTATATACATAAATAAATATATATATATATATATATATATATATATAATGCAATTCAATGATTGATTACTTGACTGATTGATGATTGAAGGTCTTGGCTACGTTGTGGGCATTTTGGTTTCGCTTTAAGTGACTGCTGACATGTTCACTGGGTGTTTTGGTGTTAATTACAGCGCCAACTCGGCGACTGCCACTGCCACTACCAACAACAACAACAACAACAACAGCAACAGCAGCAGCAGCAACAGCAGCAGCATGTCTGACATTAATTATGCATAAATAAATAAATAAATAATAAACTAACTAAGTGATACTTATCGATGCATAAAACTACAACTAATCATCATTTAACTGCACTCTTTGTTTTTACGGCAATTCATTTTCAGCTCAATAACAAAATTTTAAATTTAACAGCTTAACTTGGCTTAATGAAATTCGATTTGCCGGCTACAGGTATAACTTAAGATCATATATTTGCCAGCAACAAGCATAACTTAAGATCATATATATGTAAATATATGTATATAGTAATAATATATAATAAAGATTGTTCATAATGATATACAATAAAATGCTAAGACCAAAATTTTGTAGAGTCAAATTAACCTAACATAAAGTTTTTAAACATATAAATTATTGCTTTTAATTTATATATAGGAAATAAGTATAATACATCTTAAATCCCATAATATATATAAATTCTCGATAACCGATTTTCTAAAACTAAACTGTGTTTCAACGTTATTTGTCATATGCTTCATCAAGGCTCTTGACATATCTTAGCTGCAGATTGATCAAGCGAATACTTCCGATGGAACACTCGCTGAAGGCAATTGCTAAAGATAATATCTAAGGAACTCGCTGTACACTCGCTGTAAGTACTGTTTGAAGCCATTCGGTAAAGGCACTCGCTACATATCATTGCTGAAGAAAGTAAAGCATTTCTTGAAGACAATTCGTTAAAGAGACAGGCTACCAGCTGTAGATACTTTCTAAAGGCTGTTACTGAAAATACTCGTTGGTAAAACTCGCTGAAGATACTCGCTGAAGAAACTCGCTGAAGAAACTCGTTGAAGAAATTCGCTGAAGAAACTTACTAAGGAAACTCGCTGTAGACACTAGCTAAGAATACTCGCTGAATATCTGTTCTGAAGATACTCGATGCAGTGTCATTGTAGATATTAGGGCAATCGTCGAAGCTACTCGCTGAAGACAATAGCTAAAGGTATTCAATGAAGACATTAGCTAAAGACTCCAGCTAAAACTACTCGATAAAGTCATTTACAGTAAACACTTCCTGAAATCTGTCGCTAAAAATAATCCCTAAGGACAGTCGCTGAACACTTTGATTCGCAAGAAACTTTCGCTAAGGACACTCGCTGAAGGTACTCGCTTAGTATCAGTTCTAAAGACAACCGCTGAAGACGCATTGTAGATATTGCAGCTAATTGGTAAGGCATTTCTTAAAGAAACTTTTTTGAACACATAGCTTATCGCCGAAGTCACTCGCTCAAGACATTTGCTAAAAGTACAAGATGAAGAAACTCGCTAAAAACTCTCAATGTAAGTACTCGATGAAGAGATTCACAGTAAAAACTTTCTGAAAAGTCTCGCCAAAAGTATTCGATAAGGACACTCGCTTAAGAAACTCGCTGAAGACTTTCATTCACAAGAAATACTCGCTGAAGAATTTGTTTTGTAAGAAACACTCGCTGAAGACTCATCAACGAACAGTGCTGAATACAATCCCTGCATATAGCCAGTATACACTCTTGTAAGCAGATCGAATATGGCAACTGTTATTCAATGTTATTCATGTTTGAGATCTCGTTTATTAAGCTTTTAATATACTGGAAAACAAGTAAAGATAATTGCTCCAACTAAGCTGTTTAGTAATCAGATCTTAAGCTTAATTAATTCCACTGGATTCCATTGCATTCTTCAACTTTCCCAGTTAAATCTCTTCTACTTGGTGTCTTGTTCTATAGCAGCTGCTAAAAGATATTACAAATTCATACATATACATAGTATAACTAAGTAGATCTATGCTGTAAATAATAATTATAATGAAGTACTATAAAAATATGCTAAAAATGTATGAAGCGTTTCTTAAGAATTAAAATAATATACATTTAATTACATTAATTAATTCCTTAATTAAACTTTCACTTTCATCAACATTTGCTAGCTGCAAGCAGCTAACATTTAATTTAATAAATAAATGTAAGTATTAAATACCTAGGCATTAATATAAACTATTCTAAATATATAATCTTAAGTATAAACTTAAGTATAAAATTTTAGCTAAAGAATAGCTAATAGTAAAACTAAAGTATAGATATATAAAACATTTCTAATTGCTCAGTTCTCTTTGACAATGAATAGTGAAGCAAGAGTTTGTTTGGGGATTTACTGATTAATTAATAATATATGTAGATATATATATCGATATATGTTGGATCCGTCCAGTTTTTATGTAATATATAATTGCTTATAGAAAGTTTTATTATGTGCTGTTACTGAAACTGTATTAAATGATAGTCAGTGTGCTATAGTTAAAGCTAATTAAGCTGAACGAATATATATTATATATATATGTATATGTATTTGAAAAGTTCACTGTTTAATCAACAATGTATATAAGAGTCCTTATCTATATAGGAATACTTAGGTATTCAATTGATTGCCTGCAGGATATACATATACTTAAGTAAATCATCAGTTCTGTTTGTTTCTATAATTATATATCATATTCAAAGATTGACGTTGATAAAAGCATTTGCATATATCAGCACCCACACACACACACACATACAACTGCAAATGCAAATGAAAATATTTATATATATATGCATGTATATGTGTATTTGTATATATGTATTTTATTTTTATAGTACTTCATATATATATATATATATATATATATATATATATATACTCAGGTATCCGAACAGCGGCACGCAAGTGAATGTGAAATGCAAACAGAAATTGGATGATGATGCTCGTTGCTCCTGCAGGACCCTACAAACAGCTATTGCTACTGCTCCTGCTCCTGCTACTGTTGCTGTTGCTGCTGCTGCTGCTGTTGCTGCTCCTGCTACTGCTGGTACAACCATTCAGCCTAACTGTTCGAAAGCACATGCTGTGTTTACACGTATGCTGTGTATAAATACGAGTTTTATGTATGTTATTTACTCAAACGTTGCATGCAGCGTATACACAGTGCCGCAGTATTGCCCCACCACACCGCATACCCGCACACCACAAGCTATGTGTCTGCACGGTATGCGCATCCTCTGGTTGAGTTGTGAGGAGCAACTTTGTCATTTGCATAACCTTTTGGGTGAGCAGTCGGCGATAGAGTGGAAGCTAAAGCTGATGTATGTGAATGGAAAAGGAGGAGCAGTAAAACGAGGATAATACAAGCAGAAAGAGAGAGAGTAGAAGGAGATATACATATATATATAAATAAATAAAAGGAATAGGAGTAGAAGGAGTCAGCGCTTTATTTTAAAGCAATTTAAAATATTTAGTTGCAATTACATGTCAACAAATTTATAAAGAGGAGACAGCAGCAGCAGACAGTAACAACAATAATAACAACAGCAACAGGAACAGCAACAGCAACAGCAACATCAGTAAGGACAACAACAAGGATAACTCGTTTATTTATAGACAAATACAAATATAAATACAAAGGACTTTGTTTCTCTGCATTTCGGCATTTGAGTATCATTTGGATCTATTTGTGCATTTGCGAGCTTTGAACTTAACACAACAAAAACAAAAACAAAAACAAAAGCAAAAATGAAACAGAAAATAAAAATGAAAACAAGAGATAGAAAAAATGTTAAAGAAAGTTTACATTTTTGTTTTGTACAACGGTGCGTATGATTATTTTAAGTTTACCATGGCCAAATATTGCGCATACGCAGTTCAAGCAATTAGTCACAGCTTTCATGACATGACAGCTATCATTCCATCAATTAAGCAACAATTGCCACAACAATAAATGCCAACAACAACTTCTTGGCATCTAATATTTGGCCATGGTAAACTTAAAATAATCATACGCACCGTTGTACAAAACAAAAATGTAAACTTTCTTTAACATTTTTTATCTTGTTTTCATTTTTATTTTCTGTTTCATTTTTGCTTTTGTTTTTGTTTTTGTTTTTGTTGTGTTAAGTTCAAAGCTCGCAAATGCACAAATAGATCCAAATGATACTCAAATGCCGAAATGCAGAGAAACAAAGTCCTTTGTATTTATATTTGTATTTGTCTATAAATAAACGAGTTATCCTTGTTGTTGTCCTTACTGATGTTGCTGTTGCTGTTGCTGTTCCTGTTGCTGTTGTTATTATTGTTGTTACTGTCTGCTGCTGCTGTCTCCTCTTTATAAATTTGTTGACATGTAATTGCAACTAAATATTTTAAATTGCTTTAAAATAAAGCGCTGACTCCTTCTACTCCTATTCCTTTTATTTATTTATATATATATGTATATCTCCTTCTACTCTCTCTCTTTCTGCTTGTATTATCCTCGTTTTACTGCTCCTCCTTTTCCATTCACATACATCAGCTTTAGCTTCCACTCTATCGCCGACTGCTCACCCAAAAGGTTATGCAAATGACAAAGTTGCTCCTCACAACTCAACCAGAGGATGCGCATACCGTGCAGACACATAGCTTGTGGTGTGCGGGTATGCGGTGTGGTGGGGCAATACTGCGGCACTGTGTATACGCTGCATGCAACGTTTGAGTAAATAACATACATAAAACTCGTATTTATACACAGCATACGTGTAAACACAGCATGTGCTTTCGAACAGTTAGGCTGAATGGTTGTACCAGCAGTAGCAGGAGCAGCAACAGCAGCAGCAGCAGCAACAGCAACAGTAGCAGGAGCAGGAGCAGTAGCAATAGCTGTTTGTAGGGTCCTGCAGGAGCAACGAGCATCATCATCCAATTTCTGTTTGCATTTCACATTCACTTGCGTGCCGCTGTTCGGATACCTGAGTATATATATATATATATATATATATATATATGAAGTACTATAAAAATAAAATACATATATACAAATACACATATACATGCATATATATATAAATATTTTCATTTGCATTTGCAGTTGTATGTGTGTGTGTGTGTGGGTGCTGATATATGCAAATGCTTTTATCAACGTCAATCTTTGAATATGATATATAATTATAGAAACAAACAGAACTGATGATTTACTTAAGTATATGTATATCCTGCAGGCAATCAATTGAATACCTAAGTATTCCTATATAGATAAGGACTCTTATATACATTGTTGATTAAACAGTGAACTTTTCAAATACATATACATATATATATAATATATATTCGTTCAGCTTAATTAGCTTTAACTATAGCACACTGACTATCATTTAATACAGTTTCAGTAACAGCACATAATAAAACTTTCTATAAGCAATTATATATTACATAAAAACTGGACGGATCCAACATATATCGATATATATATCTACATATATTATTAATTAATCAGTAAATCCCCAAACAAACTCTTGCTTCACTATTCATTGTCAAAGAGAACTGAGCAATTAGAAATGTTTTATATATCTATACTTTAGTTTTACTATTAGCTATTCTTTAGCTAAAATTTTATACTTAAGTTTATACTTAAGATTATATATTTAGAATAGTTTATATTAATGCCTAGGTATTTAATACTTACATTTATTTATTAAATTAAATGTTAGCTGCTTGCAGCTAGCAAATGTTGATGAAAGTGAAAGTTTAATTAAGGAATTAATTAATGTAATTAAATGTATATTATTTTAAT